>JAUMHI010000064.1:12259548-12278238 GCA_032359435.1 Enteromius unitaeniatus
TTTTTTTATATATATATATATATATATATATATAAATACATAGATACATATTTTATATATATATATATATATATATATATATATATATATTAAGTTATTGTCTGAGGACAAGACGATTTAATTAATAATCATGTAATGCCATCATTTAAAATAAAACTAAAATATAAAAATAATCAATCTAAATAAAAATCAATCTAAAGAAATGTATATTTGTGCCATATATATATGTTTATGTTTTTTTTTCCTATTCATCAAACAACCCTACCACTCCTTACACAAAATATTAAGCAGTAGTTTTTTTTTCAGTATGGATAATGACAAGAAACAGTATTTGAACAGTATTGTAGCTGTTGCAGGAAATATCTGCTGCTGCATATGCCACTGCACAAAAAGTCAAATTTCATCACTAACAAAAGAGCAGCAAGTACAGTCCATCTTAAAGGTCAGATTTTGAAAAACAAATGAGTTAAAGTATGTGCAGTGTGAAAAAAAAGGTATTTTCTAGTAATGGGCCATCATTGACAGCAGGCATTTCTAAATATTCCGTCACACTTTCCTATGTAGCAGCGTGTGTGTTGTTGCCTGGAGCAATGCTGGTGTGTAGCTACCCAGAAGGCTCATACTCATATATATATACATAATCACCTATATGTGCTGCAGAATTGTGGTGGAGAGTGAAGGCTGACATTATATTTAAGTATGTATTTATAGATACACAGAGACTGCAATACTGCTGAATTTTAATAGTCGTGACAGAGACGGTACGATTGAGGGAAGGTGCATGCAAGTATGAGGGAGCAGAGAGAAGGATTTTAAATAGATAGATATGGAAACAGCTCAGAAATAGATATGAGAGGACAGAGCAAGTGCAAATGCAGTCAAGAATATGAAGAAAAAGAGAGAGAGAGAGAAAGAGAGAGATGTGCTGAAAGAAAGAGCTGTAAAATGCTGAGAACGTCTCAGGTAGAGTCGCTGGAGAGTACAGAGGGATTGAGGTGGAGTGATGTGCTGTCATATCTCTCCGTCTGTTCATCTCTCACTCTCTCCCACCAGGTACCCTGAATCTTTACCGTCAGCAAGAGAACAAAGTGTGTGTGTGTGTGTGTGTGTGCGATGACGTTCTCACTGCTGCCTTGTGTATGTGTGTGTAAGACATAGCGCAGTCAATATCAATCTAGATTAACGCGCGGCTGAAACCAGCCACAGAACACACCAGACATCCATTTTATTGGCTGTACTTCTCATTTAAACCCTCTTGAAGAACTACATCCTGTTTGTCATCCACTCTCCTCATCTATTATGATTAACGTGAAATCGAAACAATTACATAAAGACGCATGATTACCTAACGAACAGCCATAACAAGAAACCGATTCAAATTGTTCTCGGGTTCAATAAAACACGAAGAATGGCCTTGTTATATTAATATGTTTATTAGAATATTAACATATTCATGAATATTAATGAGTAGGCACACTGTATGGAGATAGAGGAAAATAAAAGGGAGTGAGAGTTTGGTCTGCATGCCTTCCGAAAATTAATAACCACAATAGTAAAAACATGCCCGCATTGTGTGAAAAATTATTTCCATAGTGTTACTATAGTCTTAAATAATGTAACGGACATTACTTAGATTAACGCATACAGCTTTTATATTGGTGTGGTGGTGCATGTGTGAGCATGAATACATCTACCAACAATATAGTGTATGCAAGAAAATCAACTCAGTATAAGTATTTGTGCAGTTGAGGATCATGTTCACTTGATTTGTGTGCAGGTGTGGTGTCCAGCTCTCCAATCTAGTTCAGAGCTGATAAAAGAATCAACATCTGTACACGTGTGGACATTAATAATCCACTGAATTCAGCTCCACAGTCAAAGGAACAACTTTTTAGAGCAAGAAGCCAATCTAACACATTTTGACATTATGTCAGATAGTACTACACTGGCAGAGAGATGCGTATCTAACAAGAGCCATATTCTGTTCCTCAAAGAAGTCTAAAGGAAAATCTCACAAATAAAAGAGCGGAGGGTGAATGTTTATTCGTTCATTATCCTTGCCTAAATTATTATGAATTTGCTTTTTCAAGTTCTACCGAACAAAGAACAAAAAAGGATCATTAGTGTTAGCCTTTTTGTTTTTCTTTGAGGGCACTCTCGTGAGAATGACTGTTATTTGATCTTGACGTGTATCAAAGAATGTTATATATTTAATATATAAGTACCATGTGTCTTTTCATGTGATTATCAAACACAGTTTTAGTATATATTATACAGCTGTAGGATATGCTATAAAATTGAATCTTTCAAAAAATTAAATAATTCCTATGCACTTTTCTTAGAAAATAACAAAAACGCCCTAAGGCGAACTAAGAGTCTGAATCGACAGTATGCTGCTATTGAGTTTTTGCTGAACAATTTAAATTGACTTGAACTCTGCTGTTAATGTACCATGAGATGGTCTCATAAAGTTCAAATCAAAAACAAACCCCTCGTGGGTGAATATCTTGCCATCTAATAATCTAATCCACATGAAAAGAACACAAACTCTTGTTCAGTGTCTTTTAGAGCTGATTTAGATTCGCTTGCGCAATGTTTGTCACTTCCTACTATGGCTCATCGAAACTGTCCAAGACAAACCCATTTAGATTTTTTGATTTCCTTTTAAAAACGTCTCTCTAAGGAACCACAAATTCTCTATATAGTGAGATCTATACTAGTTTAGCAGCTATAAAACCAATGACCATTTCAGTTTTCACCCTCTCAGCCCTTCACAAGTTCCCTCAGTCATCAAAAGCCTCTGGCGTTGAGCCCTCTCTAAGCTATAAAAAACACCAAGGCCCCACAAAGGCATGAAATGGTAGCTAGTTTTTAATTGGAACATGCTTTTCCCCAGATCCCCAGTATTGACTCCATCCTGTGAGCCAGACAAGAGCCAATATGAGATCTAATCGACAAGGTCTAATCAATAGCACTCAATTTTTGGATCTCATTGCAATCTAAAGCATCTTGTAAGGCAAACCTTCCATCATAGGCATGGCCGGATGCCATGATCAGCAGCATGTAACCTATTACTGTAGCCCTCAAAACAACCGGTGCCGCTCTGGTTAATCAATGGCGGGTCTGTGCTGTCATGGACCTTTATCGGCGCCTTTGTGGAAGGTGGCAATATTGTGGAGTCATGCTACAATTGTGGTGAGAAGTCTTGTTGATGCCTGAGGCTCTTGTAAGTAATGGAGGTTTGATACAAAGGTGACAATGATCAAAGGGTACAAAGACACAGTTCATTTGCTTCAGTACTTCCGTGTGCTTCCAAGTTAAAAAGGTAACAGTGAATGGCCATGTCATATTAACAGTGATGCCTTTGTGAGGATCTCTATTCAAAAAGATACAGTGAATGGAAAGTTCAAGGCTCCTAGTGACAGGCATCTTGCATCCTCTTTTCTCCAAAATAAAGCTCTGTCTGGTTTTTACACTTTTTAATAATGCCGTTCCATGCCTTAAAGTACATTCCCTTCCTTTCCCTGTCTCCCCCAATGGCAGGACGAGACTTCAGAGAGACATGTCATCTATTTTTCCCCTTCTTTCTTCTGCCTTCATAACCAAAAAAAAAAGAAAGAAGAATCATCTCCCATTTCTGATTCTTTGCAGTTTCACAGCTCCGAGCTCAGTTGCTTCATCCTGCCTTCTAATTGAATTCCACCATGAGTCAAACGCCAAGATTGGCCCCGGATCAAGAGATGACAGTATAATGCATTTGGTCCAGCAATGAAAGAAGGATTTGGGGTGGAATGCAACTCCCTGTGGAAGGGTGGGCTTGTCTTTTTAAGAGACCTGGTCACAGTCACAGTGCAGTTCAGTCTACGGGATACGTAATAACACGATCTTGCTTTTGATGGATGGCGAGGGAATTCAAGCTCGGGGGCATACAAAGACAAACAGACGACTAACCAAGCAAGCCGACCAGACGGTTTACATTATACTAAGAGATGGCAGACACAAGAGAGAGGAAAAGACAAGTAATATTTAGACGTGCAAAGGGTGGAGTCCACATGTTGCTATTTCGTTAAAATGTTTACAGGTGAGGAAAGCTAGCTAGACAGCTTGTTGTCCTATCTAAATAGCTAATAAGCTGCATAGCCAGCTATAAATGTGTATTTCAATAATGGTTAGCTAGTTAGATAAACGAGTTAGCTATACAGAAAGCTAATTAATTAGCTAGCTAGCTTGCTAAATTGATAGACAAAGTTAGCTAATTAGCCAGATAGCTATCTAGATAGATACTGTTATTCTGTACCATTGCAGTCCAATGTGTGTTGCAGAACACCATGCTAGTCAGATTTGCTAACAGGCTGTGTGCTGAAAGCTGGCAGGAAGAAAGAGGTTAAAGTGCTACACTTTAGGATAACATACAACAAACAAGATATTTCAGCAGCAAGTCTTTCACATTGTCCAAAAGGAAACTTCTGTAGTCCAGGCGATTCTTTGAGTTTGGAGCTGATATGCTGTAAAGAGCTACTGAAGATCAGCTGGATCCTTTTTAGGATTGTTTTGATCAGAGGGAAGGCGTAGATCTGCTTTAGGAGAGTTTTGAGAGAAGTGGACTGAAGGAAGATTGCAGTCTGGTGTGTGCTGTGGACGTCTGAGAAGATGGACAAGGAACGGAGGTTCTCCTGGAATGCTGAAGTTACGGTGAACTCTCCAGAGAGGCTGCAGAGGAAAAACAGAGAAAGACATGAGAGAGCAACACAAACAACAGGCAAAAAAAAATCATATAGAGTAATTGCAGATGAGATTGCTGTGAATACGGGAGTAGGGGATTGTCGTAAATAAGATTTATTTAATACAATACTTGGCCAAAAGTATGTGAACACTCCTTCTAATTAATGGGTTTGGCTAGACCCCTAATTCCAGTGAAGACAAAACAGGTACCATCACACAGTAAGGTCCATAACTTGACATGCATAAAACCCAGAACTAAGCACCAATGAACACTTCTAGTATGAATTTTGACCTCCTGAATGAGAGAAAAACTCTGCCATGTTCTAACATCAAGTAGACACCTATAAATCCATTATTTTATATGCATTAAGTAAGTAAAAGAGTTGCCTATTAGCATTAAAAGCCCAAGTAAAATAAATATAAAGTAAAAGAACACTTTCCTACTGGGAAAAAGAACCCTATTCTCACTACTCTAGTGTTTCAGAAATTATCTTAGCAATTACTAAAATTAATAGCATTAATTAGTAGTATTTATATTCAATATTAAATTAAGATTATATTTTACATTAAATTAACTCCACATTACACTCGCTGTCAATAATTTGCTTCTATTTTTGTTCTCCTAAAGATGAATTTTATGTGAAACATCTTAGATGATGTTGATACTTAATTGAAATGTATCTGAAAACCCCATTAAAGTCTCGCGAACTATGAAAGAACAACCTCTGAGCAATAAAACCATTTTCGAAATGGAAATTAAATGAGATGTACACAGAGGGAATAAAAATGAGGGGAAGAACATAAAGCACATGAATAGAAATAAAGGAATGAACTGATAAGTACAAGAGTCCAGATGGAAAAGACTATAAAAGAGGCACAAAGATAGAAAAAGAGGAAGAGAAAGAAAACACAAAATGGTGGTTACAGTGGTGAATCGATAGCAGAGGCGCTATCCCAGCATTCAGTATCTCAGAGAAGCTCATCTGACCTTTAGTAGAGAAAGACAGAAGAAGACAGAAAAGACAAAGAGAAAAATGAAGAGCCAAAAGCAAAGTATGTATGCATCACGATTTAACTGGCATGTGACATCTGTGACATTCAGACAGAGGTACGAGTATGAATTTACCATAATAAACCTTATGTATGAATCACGGTGTGTTATAGCTTGTATTAAGCATCCACACACACACACACACACACACACACACATATATTACATGAGCTCTCGTAGATCACCCTGTTAGAGCACAAACAGCCCAAGAACACACTGGCTGCTGGCTACAGAGAGCATATCTAGCATTTGAAATTCATTATCATGGGGTAGCCTGACAAGCTGTCAAAGCAGCGTACACAGACTCTCCATCCCAAACAGCCACATACGACGCTGTTGTCGAAAAAGGGGGAAGGGGGAGGTGGCTCAGGAGCTTCAGCTGAACGATAAAGCCGCCCGTTTTTTGTTTTTGTTTGTTGCAAATCAAGGTCAGGAATTTTCCTTCAATTTGCCAAGGACTGCTGACATGCTGCACAGAGACAGGTACATATTTAGACCCACAACAACACACACACACACACACACACACAAACACAATCATCTCTACATCTAGCCAAAGGGTACTGCTCTACAGCATTCACATCATAGAAAAAAATGAATAAAATTAATGTACAGTACAGACATCTTTACTGACAAAAAAGAAAGAAGTACCATGGCAATACCATGGATTTGAAGAATGCTAAAAAACAACAAAAATACTGTGATACATTTAAAATACATTTACCTTGGTGATCTGCTGAAATTAATGTAGAGTACTATGGAAATACGAGAATTGAAATAAAAAAAAAGTGGTTATACAAAGGGTTATCAATACACCAAAAAACATGGATTGTACAGTTTTACTTTTACAAAAAAAAGAAGACATGGTTTTTTTAAGGGTAGGTAATACTATGATACTTTTAAAATTTGCTGTTGACAAGATGCTCAGAGATACTTCTAAAAACACCTTAAAACCACAGGGTTAATGTAAAAAAATATGATTTTGTTTGATAGGCCTATTCGTAAACGTTGGATAAAAGTAGCCTGTAAATACACTTTTTTAAAAGCTCACTCACGCAAACACTTATGGACATATGCTTTGGTAGCACCATGGTATTCTTGAGAAGTCATATTGCAATGAAACAACTTTTATGGAGCGGTTAATTCAATGCACTGACATTACGTTTGTCCCTTTGCTGTAGTCTGAATATTTTTGTCCTCCACCAGAACTGTGGGAACTTTTGGTAACCATTCAGATCCATCACCACATAACAGTAATATTTTTGTAAGGTGTTTTAAATGTAATTTTCGATCATGCACTCTTAATTGTATCAAAAACGGTCTATTGTATTTCTGCGGAAAATTATTCTGTCAACCTTGAACCTGGATGTCTGATTTCAGAACAATATCACTGTATCACAATTTCAACAGACACCCTTTAACAGAGCGATCTCAGCCAGAATGAAAAAGAGAGAGAAAAAAAAAAACACTGCAAATGAGTCATTCCCCTTTTCTGTTCTTTTGATTCATTCTCTTCTCTCTGATTAATTATCAAAGGCTGAATGTGACAGCGGGAGAACTGTACCACGGACCCGCTCCATTCTCTGTCTCTCTGCACAAGGCAATTCTGAAACAATGAGATCTGCTCATGCTGCTGGGTTCTTGATGCAAAACCTGCATCCCTGTAGTTCGGATTCAGTGCACCGAGGCTGCTTTTATAAAATACTGGAACCTCTAACAAAAGAACCAGATGTTTATCAATGCAACGTTTCCTTGAAGTGATGCACAGCACATTAAAGAGGAAAAAGATGACATTAGATCTATTCCACATTAGTTTTTCTCAGCATTAGTCGAAACGATAGATCGGATTCAAATACATCACAGTCGAGGAGCCATGAGAATGGTGTGGGAGAGAGTGGAGAGGAAAAGAGAGAAAAATGGAGTGCCAGGAATCCTGGAAAGCTCTGGAGAAACAGAAGCTGGAGGCTACCTATGCATTCATAATGAGTTCTTACCAGTGTTATTGAATCAGAGCACAACCCTCGCCTGCCTCAACACCAGATTCTCCTCCTAGCCTAACATAACCCTGAGCTTCTGCAACTCCACCAAAAATTGACAGCTCGTCCCTTTGTAGTACAGCCAAGATGTGCTCTGATTGGACGACTGGAAGGGGTTCTACGATGCCTCTGACGTGCACAACTTCTGTTTCAGCAAACGACCTGAGGCAAAGCTCACAAACTCTGAAGTTAGATTATTGGAGTTCTACTCTTCCCCATTTGATTGGATCTGAAACTGCAGCAGTGGATAGTGCACTGCTTAAATGTGAATGAAATATGAATGCAATTAGTTCAATTGATGTAACCTACACTAACATTTGAAATTTTGGGTTGATAAGATTTTTATTATTATTATTATTTAAAATACAGTCAAAACGGTAATATTGGTAAATATTACAATTTAAAATGATATTTAAAATGCAATTTTAAGCAGCCATTGGAGTTTTTAGTAGAAAAGTAATATGCTGATTTGATGCTGATTTATCACTGGTTCTCAATTATTATTAATGGCTCTTATAATTATCCATGTTCATGACTGTTTCTGCAGCTTATGATTTCAGTAATAAATAATAAAAGAACAGTATTTGTATAAAAAAAAAGAAATCTTTTCTAACATTATAAATGTTTTTACTGTCAAATTTCATCAATTTAACTCATTCTTGGTAAATAGATGAAACATTAATTTCTTACTTTAAAAATCTAACCCTAAATTTTAAATGGTATCACATATAAATTATTGACTATGTAAAAATTAAGCCTGTGACCCACACATAAATAAAATAACAAAATATTATCCTGCAGAGCAATTTCAGCTTTAAGCAATACGTATTTTATCATTAATGAAATGCCTATCATTTTTTAATAATAATCCTGAAAAACTTAATCTAAGGTTCATTTTCAAGAGACTTGAATTTGATGAATTTATGTCTACATGACTAGTTACACCCTAATGCAGCATCTGTTCTGTTCACACATACATATTTTCATCCACAGGTCCCATCTGTCACACTGTACCCTGTATAGTTCTGCAATTTCTGCCTGCTAGGAAAAACATTTACAGTAAGTACAACATGTTCAATGCATTATTCCTCGTACACTGCAAAGGCATAAATAGGTCGTCCTGTTCTGCTGCAACTTATAAGTTTTCGTCTTCTCTCTGCCCTGATTTCCAACAACAAACAAAGGATCTCCGTATCTGTACTAGGTGAAATAAATGGGTCTATTTATGTAGTCATTTGCTCTGTTGTGCCTCACATCAAGTGCCTGTGCATCTCCCATGACTTTATTTCTCTCTCCTGCACAACAGTATCCTATGATTTGGAGGCCACAAGGCAGTGAAGACTTGCGAATGATGAGGAGGGGATGATCAAAACACGTTTCTATCTCATATATGTGGTAAATTCTTTATATATAGATCTTAGGCATACATAAATCCTGTCACAGATCTAGACAGGTGGAGCTGGGGAGGTGGAGGGTTTAGGAGGAACTCTAATAGCTCACAGCAGGACCAGCTTACGGCGAACATCGAACTATATAAATGTTAAGCAACAGTTTCATCAACAGTTTGTGGGAAATGATGTGATTGCTAGCAGATTGCATTGCAAGAACTTGCGCCATCTAGAGATTTATGACTATAAGTAATTGTTATTGCAAGACGATGCTAAATTACTAAAATAAAAACAAGAAATAATTAACAATCAAATGCTGAAACACAAGTTTTACAAAAAGTCCATGAAAAGTCTTTTCCACTTAGAGATGCTGTAGCAGTTTATGGTCGCAGTTTCAATGGAGTGTACCGCTCGCCCTTAACTGACATTGATAAATACCCAAGGACCTGAGCACACATGAGAATATACTCTCACTGCCATCGTTAACCTTGTAAAACCAACCTTCAGCTGATGATTAACAGCACGCCATTATACGCTATTAGATTTTATTAGCAAAGGCTGAATCTTACACAAAAATACAACAAACTCTATAAAGACGGTGCACCCGCCAGGTCAGGGATAATGGATAAAAAAAGATGCACCACTTTTTCGTTCACAAACCACCAGCAATCCTGTTTTAAATGTGTACTAAAATAGCATATTGTGTTTAAATAAAGTGCGTGTCATTCTATTCAGTGCACATAAGGCCTAATTCAGCGTTTACATGAGAGGGAATAAGAACACCATCCCTAATTTAAAATGAGAAGGATGACACACATAGTACGAGAGAGGGGGAGAGATTGAGCAGAGATGAGGGAGAGCTGTATTCCCTGATGTGCCACTGGGTTTAGGCTCTTCTCAGCTCCTGCTTGGAGGATTACTGCATTTACACTTCAGCTTAAAAATAGCCCCGTGATAATTTATTTAGCCTGAGTGTGCCTGTCTGCATTGTGTTCCTGAAGAAGAACTTCCTCTGCCTGAGACCAATATCCTTCCACAAACCTCTCGTACAAACACGGGAACCTCAGACTTTCAAAACATTACAACCAAAATCAAAATTCTGACTACGTTTATTGTTTATTGTCATAAAAAAAAAATGAGGAAAAGAGCTAGAACTCGGGGGCGTTTTTTCCCCCGAGAGGCATCTGAGAGGTGAAAATAACAAACAGTAGAAACAAATTTGACAAAATACGAGATCAAACAGTGTGTAAGTGATGATTGTTCTAAAGAAACACTATCTAAAGATCAAAATCTGCAGATAAAGTCTCTTTTTGTTTCCCTTGAGCTTCTCGCAGTTGTTTTAGAGTGTATTGTGAATGTGAGCAATAGCAGAAAAGTGTGAAAATGGCTGCTGGACCTTAATGTCAAGATACAGATAATGCCTACATTTATCATATCATTTAATTTTTGCAATTCATTTTTGAGTTTAGATAATGTGGTTACTTGTATGTATGTTACATCAATATGTTAAATAAATGAAACAATAATAAGCACTAATCGATCCGTTCACATTTAACCTACAAACTTTGTGAACATCACCACTGCCCTTGAGTATCATCTACTACTACTGAGTCTATTTGACAGCTACACAAAAAGAGGATGTCTATACCTCCCACATATATGAAATCAATCCAGACCCCTAAGTCGAAAGATGCAATTATATTAGACATTGATAAGCGTGTAAGTGGCTAGGAAGTTCCCGGTCTTGACGGGTGATGCCAAGTTCTGGCCGGTGTGTGATTATCAGCAAGGTGCTGGATCTCATTACCCTTTCGTTGATAGGGATGAAACTCTCAAAAGAGTCCTTAAATTTGATGACTCAACACTTTAAACAGCCATGAACCACAGAGACCAGGAAATTAGTCCAGGAAGGAGTCCTAATGTTTTTGAATCAGTGATTTATCTTCATAACCTTGAGGTTCGTTGGCGAGTAATGACCCCTCTCAGTAAGTGGACATCTTTCATATGGGAAAAGGATATTGTATTTTTCCTCTTTCTCTGGCACTTCTACTTATTTGATGAGATGTTATCTAGTAAAACTATTATTGAAGATATTAAATCATCAAGCTCAAGTTCAAACTGAAGGTTGTCACTTCCTTAAAGCTGCTTAAGAACTTAAAGAAAAAAAAAAGCTGACTATATTAAAATGCATTATTAATCTACCTCGACCTTGCAGATGCTCACTTCTGATATCAATCAGCATTTGTTAAGTATGTGAGGTTCCAAACTTGACAAATCTCGCTAGCAACTAGCATTTTTAAAATCATGAAACTCGGAGCGAACAAAACGATTCTTTTACCAAATGACTCATCTCAAAAGTTACTAATTTGTATCTGATGAGATTTCCATTGAAATTGAAAATCTCACTGAATCCGACTACTTTCAGTCGTATCTTTCTTAAGTTTGTGAAATTTCAATTGGCATCATTACTGACTGGTTGGTCATACAACAAGTTTCAGCAATCATAGCGAATATCAGACAAAGCTTGAGGTCACAACTCTGTGTAAACACATAATCAAAATAATTCAATGGGGCACGTTACTAAACGCAGCCATCTTGAAGAGTAAACCTTACTCTCTCTTCCTAGACCTTTCCTCCCCTCACATTACATGCCCTAATGCTTCATGTAACACATTCTACAGTCAAGCAATTAAATAAAAAAAACAATTTGTCTGGGAGGAGACAGAACATTGTGGCTTGCACGTGGGTGTTGGAATCGCTTCATTACATACAATTACAGTTTTTCCTCTTGTTTCCTTCTGGTTTGTTTTCAAGGGGCCGGAAATTCTGCACAAGGCAAGTCTGGGCCTAATTACACAGAATCTTTGGTCACATTATAACAGGAAGACCCCCATGAAAGCTAAACAAAATACAACAGTGACCTAACAGCTTAGTGTTTCGACAACATGCTGGTTAAACTTTTTTTAAAGTATATATTATATCACCAATATTAAAGTAAAGTAAAAATAAGCAACAGAATTTAAAACCCAAGTGTACTCGCTGGATTGTATGAAATGCATTAGCAGCTGTCAGCTCTTTGGTTTGGGTCAAATAAGGGCATGTGCCAAACAACTCAATGATAAATATTAATAAGACAGCGCAATGACTCTAGGGAACACATGCCATCATGACAACATAATTTTTCCCTCTTTGAATATAATAACTTTAGTCTCATCCATCAGTAATGGAAGGAAAAAAGCTTCAAGCTTATTGCAGCAGCATTATGACAAATGTTTAATGTAAGTGACAGTGGTGTTATTCAACATGGTGACTCCAGGTAAATCTTACCCGGCTATGATTGAATTACTCAAAGCAAACGGAAAAGGCAAAGGAAATATTTGCGCAATCCACAATGACTAATTTACAAACATAGAGGAACAAGTTGTCCCAGAATTTGTTTCCTGATAAGACACCCACGCAACACTGACTAATCATGGAGGGATACAAACGCCTATCCTTCCTCTTCCCCTTAAATCCATTCAGATGTCAAGTGTGTGATTGACAAATACAGTTTCTTGAACGCCTGGGTTTCTTTGGTATACGCCTTGAAAAAAAACTGTAAAATTAAGTGTGTGTTGCAAAAAAAAAATTACCATAAAAGTTGTTCCTGGGAATCAAGGCCCACTGTGAAAGTAGTTTAAAAGGGATAGTTCATGCAGAAATGAAATTCTGTCATCATTTCCTCACCCTTATATTGCTACAAACCGGCATCTTTTTTCTGTTGAACATTAAAGATATCTACGGAAATTGTTTTTGTTCATCCAGTAAAAGTCACTGAGGTACAAAACAGCACTGGACCATGACTTTGCTTATAAACCTATGCAGGTGAATAAATTATGTGAACTATCCCTTTAATAATTAACTGTACCCACAGAGAGCATTATTTACATAATGTTTTAGCACCAGATTCACTAAAAATACAATTATATAACATCATAATGGTTCAGCACTCCAATTCAGGTACCTAAACCCCTTCAAAATGCACTCGTCTGGATATATGCCATTATAATGCTCGGCTCCATCAGATGAATTAATGCTGCTGTGATCAATAGAAAATGTACACAAATATGTATTTTAAATTAAATTCTGTTTATTTAATTTACTCCTGAGTCATAATTATTGTACCACAAGAGAAAGAAGAAAAGACAGAGAGAAAACGGGAGCAAAAGAGCATATTCCCTTCCCTCCTAAGCGGCAAAAACGTTTTCTTTAAAGGCAGTGGGAGAGCTTGGTGAAGCAGAAATGGTTTCAAATCCATTTTGTCTTTAGGACCTAATGCTAATCACTTCCTTCTATACGGAAATGGACCGATACTATTTTTTTCCTTTCCAATTGTATTAAGAGACCAAACACACACACACACACACACACACACTAAAGATAAACTACACCAGAGATGTCTAATTACTCTTTAAATCGGAAAAGCCCATGAAAATAAGCCAACTCATTTCCAGCTCGGAAATAAGTCCAATAACATATCTAATCAGGCATGGCAGATCCAATGAACGCTGCTGGGGAAATGTTCCCTTTGAGCTATACTCTTGTGGACTTCATAAACAGTAGGAGGAGTTCATATCAGCGGTTCTCAAACCGGTGGTAACATTGCATAATGTTAAGTTTAAGCCATTCATATCACTGCCCTGCATTATAGTTGCTAAATGTAACCCAAAACCTTTTTTGTCTTTTTTGGCACATTTCCTGAAAAAGTGCCATGCAATGTTACACCATTTCACAAAATATGATGTGCATTTTGTAGCATTTTGGCTTTTGACAACTATTTGTAAAGTGTATTATTATTACTTGTATGAACGAGCCTGAATATGTTATTTTATGCCTAATCCTAATTTCAAGGTTAGAATTATGGCCATTAACCAATATGTGGGTGTTTCACTATACATATTTGGGAAAACTGATTATTCACTTATAAACTTTTTTGACATTAAAGGAGAATTTGAACAGATACTCAGGACAAAAACTGTACATGTAAAGGCTAAATTGGGGTTTGTTTTTTTATTGTAGATTGCAGTGTAGAAATTCATAATATGTGATGCTCAAAGCCACAGTCACTGAAGCAAACATGTCAAAGCTAACACTAATAGACTATGTATTTATATATACTGTGATTAGATAGGACTAAGCATAAACAAAAGATTTAATGAACAGCAAATTAATAACAATGATTTGGTCTGAGTATTTTGCTCTGTGTGTAAATTCAGCTCGCGTCTGTCTAAATATAATATCCCTATTTGGTGATTCATCAGCCCTCTATGCTGAAGCTCTCCAAATGTATTTGGAAAGCTTTCGTCTGAAGGGAGGAAGGGTTGGCACACGGCAGCAGAAACGGAAAATGGCAGGATTTCACTCTTCATTAAGGGAGAGGAAAATGAGTTTGTCTTTCCTCGTCAGTCGAATTTAAGCAGCATGACACATTCACACTCAATATTAGCTTCTGAGACGTCCAAAATTTTAATGATGGATGGGGGGAAAAAATAAAAAATGGGAAAATAACTTTAGTGGAGTCAACCATTTGTGACTATGAAGAACAATATTCAAATACTATCAATCAATTTAAATATTTATTGAAGGGATGTTCTCTGTGTCCTTTGAGTTAATCTTTAAAACGTTGTCGGTTATCATGGAAATTAAATTAGACTTCATCCCTTCATTCTGTAAAAACTAAAATATGGCTTGCAAATATTTACATTGAACACACTTGGGAAGTAAAATTTTGAAGAGTAAAGCCAAAAAAGTGAGAAAAAATAATATATATATATATAATAATTCTTTGGAAAAACCTGGATTCTGTGTTAAACTACATTGATTTCACTATATAGACAAATTGAATCTTACGTCTTACAGGTTCATCAAAAAAGCAAATTTAGAATGAGAATTAGTACATGATGACTTTTAAAGTGAAAATAAAATAAATAGAAACTATCCGTAATGCCTTGCCTGATTGACTTCCATTGCAAACACATTTCTTTCCTGTGGCAAAGAATCAACATCTCTTACATCAGCTTAACTTGTTTTAAACCCAGCCTACAATTTTCCTTTAAAAAGCAGTAATAATGGCAATTACAATCAAAACCAAATTGACAGATTGACATATATGCCACTCATGCATCATTACATGAATGGGAGATTTGTACATGTGTAGACAGATGTGCCTTACTGCCCTTAACAGACAGGATTGAGCAAAACCTTTCAGCCCAAGCTTAAAGCTCCCCACCTAAAATGAGGTAATAAAAGCGTGAAATTAGGCAAACGCTCTTTACGCATTCCTACTTCAATAGATGTAATTATGTGTACATGCTCATTCTAAACATGTCTTTGAAAATCCAATATTATTTTAAAGTATAATCATTTGTGTGCACTGGCAGTTTCAGAGAAAGACTCCAGCCGTGGATAAATCACATGCTTGAATAGGAGTCCCACTATTCCAATACTGAATCAAAGGGGAGCCTCAGAAATACCATGCAGGAAAATACCGGTTTATAACAAATGCCTGCACAAAGCTCTGTAGATTGTTGATATCATAGAGTGCAATGTTCCTAAGAAATTGCCTGATAAGAAAAGCATAATAGCAGTAAACACATAAAGCCATGCAATTTGTAACTTTACATCAATGTGGCTCTTCAATGTGGATTTACTGAACATTTTCCCTCAGTCCAGGAAGGACTGCTATCGCCGGCGTTTGATAATTGCTACTCCTGTTCAAGACCTTAATGAAGGTGTGGGTGTGCTGAAGGAGGGCATCTTGACAAGTGTTTAAGAGACTATTTCTGCAATGCATTTCAGCCACCAATCTCTCAAAGCAACGCCGTAATTACGGCCTCATTTGAGGGCAGTGCTAGACCCGCGTGGAGCCACACATCAGAATCAGCGCTAAGAACTTCCCACAAGTGAAAACGCTAGACAGCACTTTCAGGCATCAGGCAAAGGTAAACTGTCAACGCTTTCTGCTTTCAATTGAGTTATGTAAGCTGAAAAAGATAGTTTTGGCTTGCATGTCAGCAATTACGAAACACAAACATTGATGATTTATGCTCTGCCCTCAGAAATTAAGAAATTGCCTGTAATCAGCCACCATCGTTTATTCAGCACAGTTATGAAGATGCTGACAGATCTAGATGATCTCATCATTTTACTCAACAAAGTTTTTTGTTACTACGTGGGGAGGCTACTGATTTAAGAGCTGGGGTCATCCAAGCCATCAGTTCATGAGACTGCATGAGTATATCTTTATCATGTCCTCATATCAGCAGCTCATTCTGTAAGTATTTTTACCCTCAATCTACATGTTTTCTAGCATTGTAATCAGTCTTGTGGAAGAAAAATACTCATTTGCACAAACACACAAAATTACAGATTTATCCTTTATAAAATATACAACTATGAGAACATTATTATCTCCTTCTTCCAACTCCTTCAAACCATGCGATTACAATGAAGGAGAATTAAAGCTTTTAGGCTTCAAAATAACACAAAAGTATGGTGAAATTATCATAAAAGTCTCTCATGTGACTCCAGCATGTATGTGTACAGTATATACTTATGACATCATGTCTACTCAGTCCTGTATGATAGCTTTGTGTGAGAAATTATGTA
The DNA here is from genome assembly GCA_032359435.1 of Enteromius unitaeniatus. Taxonomy (NCBI): domain Eukaryota; kingdom Metazoa; phylum Chordata; class Actinopteri; order Cypriniformes; family Cyprinidae; genus Enteromius; species Enteromius unitaeniatus. The sequence goes on from JAUMHI010000064.1 coordinate 12,276,393, forward strand.
TAATTTTATTATTATACATTTTATAATATATATTATTATTATACTTGCAACTACTATAGCCTATTAGAAATCATATTTAGTGGGTTATTAATTGAGTTGCAAAGGGGTGAAAATATTTGACAAACTGACTAAATTTCTAGAAAGTTTTAGTTAAATGTATTTGGTCTGACTTGGAATTGACGTATTTAGATTCTGAATCAAATCATTCAGAATGATTATGAAGCAAATTATTTAAACAATTCTGAATCAAATTATTCAGCCCAGTTGTAAAGCAAATCATTCAGACTGTTTTTGAGACACATCTAAATCAAATAATTCAGAATGATTTTTTCACAAATCGCGCATTACTACAAATCTCTCATGAGTTATTGTTATAGAGGACTTGGGATACAGTTTATGATTTGTTTAAGTTACTTTTATGATAGTTTTGTGCCTTGAGAAAGAATGAAAGAAAGAAAGTAATGTGGGTTTGGATAGACTTGAGGGTGAGTAAATAATGACAGAATTAGAATTTTTTTGGTGAACTGTCCCTTTAAACTTCCCCGGATACTTCCACAGTGTGTCATCCCATGCCATGTTATTTGAAGTGACTGGGGCGTCTATATGAATGCTGGCGTGACTCTTGGAGGGACCACACGGTCTTTGATGGACCCTCCACGGGGACCAGGTAAAAGCAGCACCTCATACACTGTGAAACAGGGGCACTGATAGGCAGCCTCTGCAATACCGCTGTAAATTACAGCACTGAGGAACCACCACACACACAAAAAAGCTCTGCCACCCCTCTGTTATCCATCTCACATTTTTGATTGCTCCATGCAGGAGGGACGGGGAGGAATAGAGGGAGGGGAGAGGAAAGGTGAGGGTTTAGATAGTTATTCTGTAAAGGACTGATGACACTTTCCAGAGGGGAGTAAAAGACAAGAAGCGATTATCACAATCGCCCCTCCTTTTCTCGGATAGACGGGATGATTGGGGGTCTTTAGCTCAGAGACCACCACTCAGTCTTTTCAGCAGAAGCTTTGTGAAGATGTTAAATGCCCTCAAAAGGTCCTACTGAGGCATTTTTCTGTCTCCTTCTCTCTTCGTCAATGGCATTTGGCTCTCGCTGAAGGATTTCTCACTTAAAGGTCATGTGCCAATGAATTTTCTTCCTTATTCATATTTTAGGGGAAGGGTTCTCAAAAACGAACACCCAGATATAAACAGCACTTTTGATTGGCACAGATGATGTTTTGCAGTTGGCGTGCAAATCAAAAAGAGAGGATGCCAAGAGACCTGTTGAGTTTTCTTGTTTTGGGAAAGGTTTATACAGAACTCTGAAAAATGCTCTGGTTATACAAACTGTAGCAGTATAACGCCTTCGTACAGAAGTGTAGAGAGTGAGTGAGACATTTGTATGATGCTAATTCAGTCTAAAGGGAGTCAATTAAATGGCTCCATTTCCGATTCCAATTTCCCTAATTCTACTTTGTTAAAAGGATAATTTACACAAAAATGAAAATTCTGCCATCATTCACTCGCCCTTCATGGTGTTCCAAACCTGAATGCCTGTTTTATTTTAGTGGAATGTTATTTTGCATACCCACTGATTTTAATTGTATGGACAATGAGTCCCAAAAGTCAGAACCACACAGCAGTAGCAGGAAGCAGTATTTTCAATGACCAAAGCAAAGCAAAGCAAAACAAAACAAAACAAAAAAAAAAACAAAGCAAAGCAAAGCAAAACAAAAAACAAAACAAAACACAAAATAAAGCAAAACAAAACAAAACTAAACTAAACGAAATAAAGCAAAACCAAGCAAATCAAAACAAAACAAAAACAAAGCACTAGCAGGCAGCAACT
>JAUMHI010000064.1:12278768-12298042 GCA_032359435.1 Enteromius unitaeniatus
TTGTATGGACAATGAGTCCCAAAAGTCAGAACCACACAGCAGTAGCAGGAAGCAGTATTTTCAATGACCAAAGCAAAACAAAACAAAAAAAACAAAAAAAACAAAGCAAAGCAAAGCAAAGCAAAGCAAAACAAAAAACAAAACAAAACAAAACAAAACAAAACAAAACAAAACAAAACAAAACAAAACAAAACACAAAATAAAGCAAAACAAAACTAAACTAAACTAAACGAAATAAAGCAAAACCAAGCAAATCAAAACAAAACAAAAACAAAGCACTAGCAGGCAGCAACTGACAGAGTAATACATTTTCAGCAAAACAAAACAAAAACAAATCAAAACTATTGTTCCAGCCATATTTCATATCTTTATACAGATATCTTTTCATATCACTACTCATAATACGATACATTTCTGGTACGTGGTGCATTCAAAATAGATTGGGCTTTTTGAGTCTTATCAAAATCTAAAAATTATTGCGCATATAACCAAAAGAAAATAGGACATTAATAGTCATAACACTGATTGTTCCACTATTGCATATTTTATTAGGGTGTTCATTCCATATCTGTGGAAGAATGCAGACAATCATTGGAAATGAAAATACTGTATCTTTTCCTCCTAATGGGGTGAAATCATTCCTTGATATTACTGCACAGGGTCAGTTTGTCTTTCTCTCCTTCTCTGCCTCTCTAAGCTCTTCAACCCCCTGAGGTACAAACATTTATAATTAAGGTCATGTCAGAATCGTTTGAGTCACATGACACTCATATATTCCTCTTTTAATTGTGTTTCTATGAAGCAAGAGCAGGGGGTCGGATCAAAGGACTTGCTGGTTCCAGACTCCTCTCTCTCCTGTTTAAGCAGCAGCTGCAGCATCTCTGCTAAGACTAAGGAGTCCTTCGAGCTCAGCCCTCCCTTTCCACACTCTTTCCTTGTAAAAGCACAACGACACAGATCATATTGACTAAAGCCCTATTCGGACAGGACTAGTTTTCTAAACTACATGTGAGTTTCAATTCTTATCACCAGCTAAATGAAGCTAAATGGCTAGTACAGAGAAAAATATGTTAATGTGTGGTTACTTTAGTTTAGCTATTATGTTTTTTATTTGTAGTAAACCCATGTTTAATTTTGATAATTAAAACATGTAACCGAGTGCAGAAATGAACGGGAGTAATCTTACCTAATACTGATATTACAATAGCCAGTCTTAAAGGAGTCATACAAAGCCAGTTTTCCACAAGCTAACATGATTCTTTAGGGTCTTAATGGAGGGTCTTAAAGTCCAAACAGCTTGCAAAAGTGCATGTGGCACCAGATGACCCCTTTAATAGTTTACTTGATCTGGCTTTTTATTTGTAATTTTTTTTAATATATAAAAATATATCAAACGTGTATGCGGTAAGAGCATATATGGCATATCGCGTTGGCCAAAACACAAAAGGAAATGTGTTGTGAAAAATAATATCACCGGCAATCACCAACATCTCAGAGGATCACCGAGTTTGCGGAGAAACAGTAAAAAGTAACAGGTAATTTGGAATTATTACAGAGGTTGCGAGAGAAAAACACAAACATGGCAGATTCAGACGGAATTAAAATCACCAAGTACTTCTGTGAAACAAAAATTTCTCTAACGACCCCCTGTAAAACTAGTCCTGTCCAAATAGGGCTAACGACACCAATCAATGTCTACTACACTTTATCTTTCCATGTAATCTTTAGCTCCAGATGCACAAACTCTTTTGAAGCTGTAATTATAACTGCTCTTCTTTACTTTGTTCCTCTATTCCCCTACTAATGGTGTGGAGATATTAGTAGCTCTCATACCAAGGTTGGAAAAGAAGAAAAATCAGGAATGGCAGGATATATCGCACTACAGAGGAGGATTCCCAAACATCAAGATTTCAAAGCTCGACGAGCCCTTGCGGATAGAAAAGATACACTGATACGACACCCCGCCTCGTCCCGCTCCTTGTCTGCTGATCAAATCAGCAATACTGTTCCTCCACCCCAGCTCTCTGAAATTGGAATGCACATGCGTCGCTTCGATGCAATTCTGAGTGATTTATTACCTCTTATAACTTTCATGTGAGACTTCATGAAAAGCTCAGCTGTCTTACATTTTTTATTGTTCTGACAGGATTTATCAGTGGAGGGAGACAGATCTGAGGGAGAGAAAAAGAGGGATCGATGGTGGCTGTATTTGATCCTTGTATCCTTGGTTACTGCACACAGGTGTGAGGGCAAGCATATGCACGTATGGGCCTATGTATGTATGTGGATGTTTTCATGTGTGTATATACTAAATTGGCACATTAGAATGATTTCTGTTAATAAATGCAGTCTTAATGAGCATAAAAACATACATACATACCAATCCTAAAATGCTGTGTATGCAAAACATTAGTGTATGCAAAAATTAATCTGGCTCATAAAAGGGACAGTTCACTCAGTAATTAACATTTTGTCATCATATACTCATGTGTATTACTTATTATTTATATCAAGTGTAAAATTGCATTGCTTAAAGAAGAGATTTTTATGGTTTTGGATCAAAAACCTGGCTTGAATGAAATAAAAGAGTAAATGTCAACAACGCTTCATTAAGCTGTGAAATTTGTCTTTTCAGCGAAAAATTTAGATTCAACGTCAATTAGATGGTTAGATGGATGTGTTTATTTTTTTGACAAACATGAAAATGTTGCTTGCAGCAAAGCACCAGAGCGTCGGAGAGAACACATTTCTATTTATAAGACCAATGCATAATGAAGTTCATGCAGCAAAAAAACACTTCAGACACATTTTAACCTGATTTTGCTTTCCTGCAGAGGCTAGAAAGTTTTTAAAAGAATCCTTACCATTATTACAAAATAGTGTTCCTGCTCAACCTAAACAAATTGATTTATATTTGTGTCCTGAAAGCTGGACAATTGCAGATTTTGCTTCAGGAACATAAAAGTACAAAAGACAAACAACTTAATAACTATTTGTTCTCCATTAGTCTCTCATAGGTTGTTTCTGAGCAGGTGGTGTGAGAGGACCTTCAGTTCACCTTCATGAATCTCACTAAATTTAATCTTGAATCTCTGGCAAAGTACACATTGAGCGGCCTGGCCACCTTAAAATTACCCATTACCCATCTGTGCCACCCCACCAGTCTCTCCGGGGACCCTCCAGCAGCAGATGCAGTGTAAAACTTCATTGTAAAACAACAGAGAGGAAGTAAGAGAGACTTTGCCTGGAGCCTGTATTTCTAATTCAGGGACCACACTGAGGGAATCTGACTCCAGATCACCAGTCCTGCGTCAAACCTCTTTCAGAACAGGGACTGTATCGGTGAACCTTGGCCTCCATTTGGTCTGTACAAAGACGAGTAGCTCTTGTTAGAGAATGATCTGCCCTGTGCTCTCGACCTCCTCATGAATCAACCAGACTGAATGCCATCAGAATAGCTGCTTTCACTTACTTGGTGGTCCTGCTGAAAATTTCAGATTTTCATTGAATGATACAATTATTTAGTGGACAAAAAAAGTGATAGATTTCTTTGCTTAGTAAAGAAATTCACATGTAGGAGGTTTGGAACTTTTTGAACCATCACTGCGATGCAAATTAATTCATGTTAATGTTATATAATTTGTCTCATGATTTCTGAAATAATAGTGAAATCTAACTGCAAACCTATACTGTAACTATATGTTACATACATATAGCCGTCAACCATGACGTTAGTGCTGCTGGAAACTGCATTGGACCTTGGAAAGACAGAGGCTCAATGGAAATAAGTTGACTCCACTGGTCAATTTCGTTACACAGTTGATAATGGAAATGGAAGCACTGGTAGAGAATCTGATCCTCTTAGTTCGGAAGTTGCTGACATTTTAGGATTAAATCCGTGAAGATTTAAATCCCATGAACTGTATAAAACACCACAACAAACTGACACACACTCAAATTTGAGTAGTTTCCTGAAATTTTAAAGCAACAGTTCACGGCCAAAAAAAACCCCTAAATTACTATAAATAGCAATAAAAAATGTAAAAGAAAAGAAAAGAGAAAAGCTCATAAAATTTTCTTTTAAAGAGCACATATAATAAGCACACTCGCACCCTAAAGAGAGCAACCCGTAAAATGGAGCGTAGCCAGAGGAAAACAAAGCTAGAAGTGTTTGTTTAGCTTGGCGGGAAAATATGCTAACCTATAGAAAAGCATTACAAATGGCTAGATTGGATTACTTTTTGTCTCTATTAGAAGAAAACAGATTCAGATTCTGATTCTGAATATTAGCCTATCTCTTTCTTATTCTGTTCCTCAGTCCATCAGATGGTGTACCAGCACAAAGAGATGATCTTCATCTGAGACAAGAACACCTAGATGAGCTCCGTGGACAAATCACAGAAACCAAGAGCACACAAACACACACACACTATAAACCCTTTTCACAATCTGACATGCGCTTAAAATTGAACTGGAAATTAGGTGCTTGGCATCCGGCCAGAGGAGAACTGGCCCCAACTAAGTCTGGTTTCTTCAAAGTTTTATTTTCTTCTCCATTCTCTCATGGATGTTGTTTTAATAAGAATTAGAACATTTTTAATAAGAAAAAAAAAACAAAAACACAGGATTCGGATAAATAATTAAATACGTAAATATAATGTAAATATAATACTAAAACATTTTTGGGTGAACACAGCATGAGCAAATATCTACATAATGTAAGAAGTACAGCAATAAAGCTGAAATTCTGTGAAAAGTTGCATAAAGCATCCATTAATATAGCAGGAGTACTATGCTGTGCTCTTTAACTCGAATCTTTCTCCATTTTATGTCAGCAATAAATCTGTACACACTATATTTCTATGCCTGCTGAATGACAGCCTCCACACACTGTATTGTTAGCCTGTGAGTTCTCTTGCTGACATTCTTTTTCAATAAGGCAGCACTAATACAATTTTTTGGGGGTCACTTTTTGTGAAATCCTGCCACTGACAGGTGGGCCTATCAGCTGAAATGGCAGGGGATCTGGGCCCAATATCTTTGTCAGATGCATTGTAATTGTGAGGGGCAGTACGGATGAACCGGCTGGCCGGGATATTGCTTTGTATTTCCCCAGAGCCCCTGTCACCTCCTCTAGTCTTTCACTACATCTCTCCCTGATTTTGTGTGGTGAAGAGACAAAGAGGGAAGGAGAGAGAGAGAGAGAGAGCACAAGTGGGAGCCTGGTTCACATACTCATTTGTTTGAGTGAGAACAAGGAATATGGAGATATCTAAAAACAACCCATAAAGAGAAAAGTGCAACTGAAAAGACCCGCTTAACAGAAAAGCAATGCTGTTTAGCAGAAAAGGTTATCTGTAGAAGCTGGTCAAGAAAGTCTACTTTACCCATTTATATTCCCATTTATCTCAGTCTGCCATCTTTGCTCATGGCCATTCATTCCATCCAGGTTTGTTTGACTGAATGTCACTTAATTAGGAGGAAAAAAGGCTCCATGATAACATTCAGTGCTGGTCACACAAGAGCCCTAACAGCCCTAAACGCTTTACTAAAGAAATACAGCCAGTTTCTCTCTTTTCCAGAATAAAAGTAAATACATAAACAAATAACATAGGGTACCAGTACAACATCTAAAATAAAATAAAATGTTACATTACAGAACTTTCAGATTTCCTGGGTTTCTGGGTCCTCAAAGTACCAGTACACAGGGACACAGGGAAGAGTAAAAGTAAAAGGGACAAATGCTTTCACTACCCTTTCAAAACATACTAATATGAACAATTTAAGTAATAATATGTTCCTTTTGAGATTTCAATATGCACCCTTTAGGGGTAAATATGATTCAAACCTAAGGAACCAAACCAGTCATGGATTTTGTACTTTTTTCACTCATAGTATAATCAGTTTTACAAATAAAACAAACCCTTCGTAGTTGTTAAAGAAGCGGACTGACACAGATGTAAAAGTCAATAAGGTTTATTCAACAAATTCTTCGCTGATCGCGGAATAAGGTAAACAGAAAACAAATAGTCCAATCCAACAAAAGAAAACGTGAACTGAAGATGTATGTCTTTCTTGGCAGCGCTGTTGGAGCACACACAACACCGCTGCTGACACACACACACCACGGAGACCAACCAGGATGACGAGGAGAGGGGAATCACAGAGGTCGAGGAACACACAGGAGGAGACGGAGATCACTGGGGGAGAACAGGTAGTGTTAGTGAGGGTGGAGCCTGGTGTGGATGTAACATAACCCCCCACCTCCCCCCCACCCAGGAATGTCCGATGGTTCTCCTGACCAGGGAAAGAGTGGGGGCTGGAAACCGATCGGCCCAGCCCAGGAACTGGTTCCAGGTGTCCTGGCGACCATGGCAGAAGGTACGGAGGAACCGCCCCACTTCCTGTATCTTTCTCTCGGTTTGTCCGTTGAATTGTGGGTGATAGCCAGATGAAAGGCTTACGGTCACATCTAGGAGCCGGAAAAATGCCCGCCACACTCTAGAGATAAACTGAGGTCCTCTGTCTGACACTATGTCCTCTGGGAGACCATACGGTCGGAACACATGATGGAACAGACATTGAGCCGTCTCCCAGGCAGTTGGTAGACCTTTGAGGGGTACAAGACGACAGAATTTGGAGAATCGGTCAAAGATGCACGTGTTAACTTCAGAGGCGGGCAAGTCCGTGATGAAATCGCCCCCTAGATGTGACCAGGGGTGCTTAGGTTAGAAGTATGCACACGGCTTGAGTTTCAGCGGATTCCCCTGCTGCTGCGATAGTATGGCTCCAACTCCAGTTGTAGAAGCATCCACTTCCACAATGAATTGTTTCTGTGGATCAGGGTGACAGAGTATGGGTGCAGACGTGAAGGCAGACTTGAGTTTTTGGAAGGCAGATATGGCTTTTAGGATTTTAGGTTTTCCTTTTAACAATGAAGTGAGAGGACTGGAAAGTATACCCATCAATGAACCTTCCATAGAAGTTCGAGAAACCCAGGAACCTTTGGAGTTCCTTCACCATCGTGGGTTTGGGCCAGTTGGTAATGGCTTCCACCTTCCCTTGATCCATGCTCACTCCAGATCGGTCAATGTTGTAGCCAAGGAACTGCATAGAGCTTTGGTGGAATGAAAATTTTTTGGCCTTCAGGTAGAGTTGGTGCTCTCGTAATTTGGTAAGAACCTGCATGACATGATTGTAGTGCTCTTGGGGAGTAGAGGAGAAGATCAGATTTGGCTCCAAACCTTGATATGTAGTCACATGTGCTCGCTCGTTCCATCCACTTGCAGCTGCTAGAGTTCGAAAGCGAATGGAATACTCTTGAACAGTTAGTGCATTTTGGTGTAAGTGATATAATTCCTCACCAGCCGAAGAATCAGATTCGGTTCTTCCGAACACCTCCTTGAAGTGAGTGGCAAAAGTTTCATATGAACTCACAGCAGGTCCTGCCTGATTCCAAACGGATTCCACCCAACGGAGTGCATTTCTGGACATAAGATCACATATCCTATTTTCGCTGCAGCAGAGTTATAAACTTGTGGGTAAGTAGCGAAAGTGATCGTACATTGAAGCAAAAACCCCTTGCAATCCCCCGCCACGCCTGAGTATGGCGTAGATCGCACTATGGGACATACCACTGTCGCCGACGAAGAAGAGGGGCTGTTCACTTCCGGGTTCTCTAGTGCTGGTTGTGATGGCGTGGGTGTCGGTGGTGGTGGGGAGGTGAGAAGCGTATGTCGGAGGGCATCAACAAGCTCCTGGAAAGGTTAGGTTGTGCTCATACTGTCTTGGTCCAGTAGTAGTGTAGTGCCTACAGCTGTGTCTGCATTCAGATGTGTGCAGTATTCTTTGGACAGTGCGATTAGCCTTTTCTAAACAATGAATTAATGTAAAAAAAAAAAAAAGTAATGTAGTGTGAACATTACTTAACTCTGTGTTCCTTACTCTCATACACACAAACATACATTTAGCTCCATATATCTGACACAAATTTCCTAATTTCTGTTCTGTATGCCATCAATATAGAATTAAAATGATACAATCACCATAAAATTGAAGTGCAGACATTAAGCATTAATTTAAGGAGATACGAAAAAAAAAATGGAATTACAACAATTTTTATATACAGTCCCCCCATTTTCAGGGGCTCAAATGTCAATGGACAAATAAATATAGTAATAAATACAGTTCTTTTGAAGGCAATAACTACTTTAATTCTGGAACTAATGACATCCCCAAAGACTGGGTTTTCTCCTTTGGGATGAGGCCTTTAGTTGGCTTCAGCTGTTGCTTGTTGGTGTTTGGAATGCAAGATTAGTCGGATTCAGATCAGATTGACTCGGCCATTGCGGAATATTCCACTTTTTTTTGTTGGATCACTTCTGTCTTCTGTCACATCATCAATACACACTAGTAACTAGCCACTGGAAGCGGCTTCATCAGATGATGTTGCATGCTTAGATTTTTCAAGCTGGTACAGGTTGTTCAAAGAATGCTTTTCCAGAAGTGTTTCCTTGCTTTTTTTTTTGGCAAAGTCTAATCTGGCCTTGTTTGCACCTTGTTGCGAACCCTTTGTACTTGTTCTGGTGAAGTGTCCTGGAGTTTGTTCTTCACTAGGCTGGATGTTGTGAAAGAGTTTTTTCTCTGACTATCCACCACTGATGTCATCTGTGGACATCCAGGCCTTTCTACATTGCCGAGATCACCAGGACGTTCTTTGTTTTTTCTCAGAATGTACCAAGCTGTTGATTTGGCCACTCCTAAAGTTCCTGCTATTTGTTTGGACTCTGAAGACTAACAACTCTCAGTTTCACTTGCAAGGAGAGCTCCTTTAGCCTGGAACTTATAAATGCAAATGGCACTATTAGAATCAGCATTTACCTGCTTAATTGATGCAGGAATAATGAAGGAATAGCCCACGCCGTTCCATGAAACAGCTTTTGAGTCACTTATCCAATTATGATCCCATGAAAAAAGTAAGATACATATTAAAGAGCTGCTATTCCTTAACCTTTCCTTCAATTTTGATAAGAATATTCATCAAATTGATCAGAGTGTTTCCCTTAAGCCCATATACACTACATAATTTTAACTGTATAACTATAAAGGATTTGGTCAGCCGCTAAAACAGTAAAAAACTGTATGCACAAATACTGCACATAAAACATTATTTTCAAACATTTGATAAGTGTTGCAGTTTTCCCACAGTTGCAAATCCACACATTTCCATATTTTAATCCACATTCTAATTCCTAGAACAACAGTGTTCACAGATAAGACGTGAGTGTTGCGTGCCTGGTTTGCAGCAGGCAGGATAATCTTGCTATGGGTGGAGTGGCTGTACTGTAACTACCTTAATCCGTTATCTCCCTTTTTCCCCATTCTCCTGGCCTCTTTTCCCTTTTCCCTTCTCCCTCCTTTTTTCCTTTCTTCTTCCCTTCTTCTCCAGTTAAAAGAGCCATGCTCTCCATTAATTCTTCTCAACAAGAACTCTGGAGGAGAGTACGCCATTAAACACAGGCCCAATTTAGAAAACAGGATTAAAAGGGAAAGAGTTCAGCAGAATGTGTTAGGGGGAAGGGTCTAGAAAGTGCTGGAATACAGTCAACACTCACATCTGGTAAAGCGAGAAAGCAGTTAAGAGTGTAAAAGTGCTTCTTAGAGATAGACGCTCTTCCAAAAGGTCCGCGAATGCTGAGAAAAGAGAGGAAACAGCATGGCTGGACACACAACACTAAACCTCACTAGGTGGTTTGGATTGGTTCCCACCATCCCTCTCAAACTCAATGAAGGCGTTATATAGGAGTGCTCTCAAATCTCCTGCTGCTAGAAAACTGACAACACAAGCGGCTAATCAACATTGCAGGAGATGAAGACAAAGAACGGCAGGCCCTGGCTCAGTTTGTGATAAGACGTTGAAGATGACGAATGGCCCTGTGCTCAGTGTTAAGAAGGTAAGCTGCCGTTGAGACCCTTGGGGACGGATCTTTTGTTGACCGTTCTCAATTCTCAAATGTTGAAAAATGGGGCAGGCTAAGTATAAATGCATTGAGTTAATTAAGACGAAGTAGACCACAATCTGTGTGATGTTCTGCTGACAATGAGGGGAATGTCTTTTGCTGCAATAACATGTAGTGATTGGACATTAGGGGATTGTTACATTTAGATTGGATGAATCTCTCTGACCCACCCTAACTATGTTAACAGAAGTTTCTATCATGACAACGATTGGCTTCAAATACTTTGAATGTGTCTCAATCTGCAACCCAAGTGTATGTTCATGATACTTCATAAAATGAGTGCAATGGGAAATATAGAACAAAACAAAACTTCAACATTTCACGGATCATCAAAGTTTATTCACTATAGATTAAAAATGGCAATAAAATATGACAAGAACTTTTTTACTGGTAGTCCACTGTATGAAGAATTTAGTATAGAGTATAATATGTCCCATTTTACTTTATTTTGCTATCCTTGCCTACATAAATAAACTAGACTAGAGTGCTGCACCCATAAAATAAATATCTAAAATTATATCTGATGTCTGAATAATTTTTGTTTTGACTGTATATATTTGTATAATGGTAAGTGTAGGTTTTGGGTAGGATTAGGAATGTAGAATATAGTCATGCTGAATTTGTGCTTTATAATAACAGACAATATATTAATAACAGGCATGCTAATAAGCAGCTAGTTATGAGAATTGCTCCCTTTACCAAAGTGTTACCCAAAAAAAACAATTAAGCATCTACTCACTCACTCCATGATTTTTTAAAAGCTGGTCAGATCTGGTGCCATTTTTTTAATGAGTGCAATAAGCAGGTCCAGGAATCTGAATTCTTTCATGGTGATTTCATGGTAAAATGTATTAACAGCATTGAATGCGCTACACTCCCACTGGTAGCTTAGAGCATAATCAAATTACCCAAAATATCTAACAAACAAACATTTGGGTTGTACAAAGTTTTGTCAATGGTGGCAGTACCAAGGCTGAAAACATTATTTTTTTTAGTTTTCAATGTGCAGATTTCAAATTCAGTGTATATGTGAGGATGGAAGACTTTTTATAAGCCGTTCATATCTATGCAGTACACACACAATGCGGCATGAGGTGCAGACAGAAACTCAGAAATGAACAGAGAGGAAGAATGAAAAGTGACAAAGAGAGAATAAGAATCATATTACAGTGATGGCAGCAGGGATCTTATCAGAGATCATGAACTGATGAGAGCAACACTCATGTTAGAGAACCCTTAACACTTTAGAGGAGTGTGGAGGATGGGGAAAGGAAGAAAAGGATAAAAAGAGAAAAAAAAGACCTGTGATGTGACTCTTTGTGCAGGGCCAGACACTACAAACATATAGCCTGCACCGATCAGTGAACCTTGGCTCAAGAATTTTTACCCCAGAGTTAAGAAACTTTAATAGGGCGAGATAGCACAAACTAAGCAGGGATACATACATATTATAATGCGTGCTTATCTTCATTTTCAGACAAGGTAAAGAATAAACTGCAACTGCTCTCCTCATGGATCCCTGCTGTTATTAATATTCATGGGAGCTTAAAATGAGGTGTGTTTTATAGTGTAACGGAAAGCCAGAGTTTGGTTGAATAGACCCGAAGCTGCAGCATGAACATCTCAGAAGCCCGCAGTCTCAAAAGAAGGGAGGGTGTATTATGCATTTGCTTTATAACCAGACAGCTTTGTTATGAATCGCTGCCCTGAGTGTGACAAATTACTATAAAAGGGACTATCACAATAAACCAGAAAGTGAGGAACACTCCAAATTGAAGTGTGTGACACACACACTCTCGCCCGGCATTCACGCACGCTATGTAATTATGTGAAAGAAGGGTGTAAATAAAACAGACTGGGCTTTTATCGCTGCTCTTTGTAATTGATTTGCTAGATCTGCTTTGTTGCTAATGGCCAGAGGATACATCTCTGACCTGTACTGAAAAGAAACGGGGAGGGCAGCTATAGGCACGACGGGGGTGGTTTGATTTGATTTGTCGGGGTGCTGAAACGCTTGGCGCAGCTCGCCTTAATCACACGGCTTAATTAAAAACCGGCAGCGTGCGGGGTTGGATGGGTGACTCCCTCACCGCATGCAAATACCATCATTGCCACCTGTCCAGACCACATCATTAAATAAAAAAAAAAAAAAACACGACTACCACTGGCGGCCATAATTAAGCGCAAAATTGGGCTAATAACGAACGTGTCACGGGTGAGCCTTCTATCAGATATTATAATAAGGTAGACTAAAATCTGGAAGGTTATGGAAAGAGATGATGACCATTTATGTCTCCTGTGAGCTGCCAGAAGCACCAGAAGTAGGGATCTGGAGAGACTTTGGAAATGCTGTTTAATGGTTTTAATTTCGAACCAGACTAGTCTAGGCCTAAAACATAACTTTAATCCAAATAAATGCACTTGCGATGTAGTATTCCAGTGTTTCCACAACCTCCTTCCAGGAGTAGTTTACATAAAGCAGGTGCACACCATTGAACAGAAGCATAGATTCACACTCAGCATGCACAGAGGAAGTTGTAACAGAGACAGCTAGAGACATAAATCGTAAAGATGTCCAAATCTTTGCGCGGCACGCAATGTGCAAACAGAGAATATTAAATTAAGACTCTAAGCACAGAGGTTGTTTATATGTATCAAATAAGCCTGGCATCAAACCGTAAAAAACACACCATTATTTATTCTATGGCCAGCACCTTAGCTATGCTTTTTTGCTTTTAAACAATGCAATATTTTTCTGCCAGGCGCTGCTAGATACTCTGCTGTCTGTAATATATTAAGCAGTAAAATTTGAGATAACCCACAGCAACAGATCTGGGGGCAGCTGTATACTGTGTTTTCTAGAAAAAATGCAATGTAGTCTTTCAGAAACACGACTACTCAAAACTAAGATTAAATTCACACAGTCAGTATTTGGGACCTTTATTAGATCAAATTCCTAATTTGTCCTGTACATATAATTGCAGACTGGAGTGGATTGACATTTTTGACTTGACCACACACCTAAAAATCTGCTCTAAATACTACAACAAGTTACATTAAATATAATATAACACGTGCCTGTGCTGAGAAACAGTCAAAACAACTGGGGTTATATATTTCCTGCAACTGGGGGTGGGATAATGATCCATCCATCGTGGGTTTATTGGAACACCATTGGCTAAAACGAGGCACCATCTGTGTTCCACCGTCTGGCCTCTGTCAGAACAGGTGACGGCAGCATCGCTCCTTCTGGTTCTCATCATCTCGCTCTCAGCCAAAATGTAACATCTCAACGCTAACAGGGCCCATAAAATATGAGCATCTCTTGCCATGGTGAGCCCACGCACGTTTTGGACAGATCACTCAATGTGGAAACATCTGAGGTGGAAAGAGGATGCACGGCACTTGTTTCTTCTGTGCTGACACCCGGCCGGTTATGACTGGTTTTTCGTTATCAGGAAAGCTATCAGGATGAGAAGGAGGTGAGCAATTAAGACGCAATTACATAAGAGGATGACAAAAAGACTGAGTGAGAGGAAGAATGTGCACTGCATAAAAATATCTAAAGTATTTTTGAACTTTGCTGTATTTTCTTTAGCTACAAATGAGTTCATACGGCAAGATATTTTCTTTCAAAACAAGATTACACAATTTTACTACTTAAGTGAATTGCTCTTGTAAGCATGTTTGGATAGCTTTGAATGAAACTTCGTTGAAGTGCTTATACATAGATCTTCAGAATTAAAGATAAAAACAGAATTAAAAACATAATAAATATATATACATGGAGTAACAAATAGAATAAAAATAATAAAAGACAGAACTAAAGATGCACAGAACATCAGATGAATGAAAGTTTGACAGAAGATAGAACGATAGATCGAACAATCCATAGAATGATACATAGATTTATAGAACAATAGATAGATAGATAGATAGATAGAACAATAGATAGATAGATAGATATAATGATAGACAGATAAAATGACAGACAGACAGACAGACAGATAGATAGATAGATTTTATTATTTAAATATCCAAATCAAAAAGAGTACATGACAGATTTTTTCATTTTTTTTTTTTATTGGCTGGGTTATTCCTCAAAGATGGCAAGAAGACAGAGAGACACATTTAACTCTGTGTATCAAAGGCCTGCTGAAGATCAATCAAGCAGAATAGCAAAAAGGCCTTTCAATGAAACGGCTTTAATCTCCTCACAATGTTTCCATCAAACTGAAAGTAAGTGTCATAAAGGGGCCCAGGGGCTTAATAACTACCCCTGTGAAGAGTGTAAATCTTTAATAGGGGGCAAACTAAGCCCGCAGCTACTCTGAAACATACTCTCACACATACTTGCACACAGATATATAGACGGGGCACAAACAGCTTGACATTCTCACACAAGGAACTACAGAGCAGTGCATCAGCTACTTACAAATAAGTCTCATTGGTACCCACCCTTCAGGCAGTCCTTGTCTGTAAATATTTATAAACCGATTTATATCAAGGTTCAAACTGATTTAAGCCAATTTGCTCTCCCTGAGTCAGTAAGATTCTGATATACTGTGAGCTGATGCAAGAGTAAACTCACAACAATTAGATCACAGCTGCGACATTATTCACAGAGAGGTAGTAGAGAAAAGGAAACAGGAACTGAATGAATGAAATAAAAATCGAAGCCACGTTTCTAGAATGTTGTAAGTGGTTGCCAAGTTGTTGCTATATGGTTGCCATGGAGTGTAATATTTCTGTCTTTATTTATTCTCATGTGCAAACCCATAAGACTTTTCTTTGGAACACAAACTGGAATGGTTGCACTTCTCCATGCAATTGTAATGACTAGTCTAAAGCTTTCAAGCTTCAAAAAGGCTTGTTCCAAACCTGAAGTAAGGTTTTTGCTTCTGTGAAAAGATTCACTGGTCCACATTCACTTCCATACAGTAGTAAGTAAAGTTAATGGGGACCAGGAACTGTGCGGTTACCAACATTCTTAATATAATAATAAAAAAAGAAACTCATATGTTTGGAACAGCTTTAGGGTGAGTAAATGATGACAGAATTTTAACTTTAGGTGAACTTTCCTTTTAATATCTGAACTACTTCAGTCTGGTACATGAACAATTATAGTTTTACAAACTTATACAAACAAACACCAAAAAGGTCCAATTCATGAATCTGTCACGAACGTACATTTTGGACTGTTTTTCACCCAAAATTATTATATGGATTCAGAATGCTTGGAATAGAGCATTACAAAAAAATCTGCATCTATCCCAAACAAACAACAACAACAAAAAAAGCATGGAGAAAATCTACCAAAGTCTTCAACATTACTCCTTTGTTTTTCAGAAAGTCACATGGGTTTGGAAAGATATGACGGTAAGTAAATGACAGATATTTATATTTAGGTGAACTATGCTTTCCTTAATGTAATCAGATTTTAAAAAATTTGTACTTGTAATTAAAATATATTACAATTTACAAAAGGCTTATAATCAGATTACATTTAGTTTCTTATGGATTACTTGATTACATAATATTATACACAAAATGGCAGTAAATTATTCATAACCATTCCTCTTTTTTTCTCGTTTTAATTTTTCCTTTTCTAAAAATGCCAGTTTTGATTTATTTTACAAGGACAGACAAAAAGAAAATTTCAAGGAATACTTACTTTTATATCAATATGGCATACGTACAAAACAAGTTTAAAAAAGGTCATCTTAAAGTAGTCAAAATACATGATCTAGATTACATAAATACAGATTTAATCTATACTCAGTAACAGACAACAATTTCCATCTAACTCTGCCTACAGTCATCTCTTATGTGCACGCCTTGTTTCTTACAACACATTAACACTTCTAATTAAAGAAAAGTGCAAACTTCATTTATTTCATACAGTCCGTTTTCCTGAGCAGAAGACTGTACAATAATCACTTCTCATCATGCTCACCCAGAGAGGGAGGAAAGGGACATTTTGGCAGGCAATTAAATGTGTAATGGCAGCAATTACAGCTAATGATGGATTGTTGATCAGTGCTGGAGAACGTAACAGCAATTCTTTAGAGGAGGAATGGATGAGGCTATAAAAGAGAGAGGATGTGTGTGTGACGGCACAGCAGGGAGAGCATGTTCAATAGTCCAGTGAAAGGCTACAATCAGACTCATTGAAAAACAAGAGGTGGAGCCTCTGGGTTGACTGAGAGGGAAAAATTTGCTCTATTTGTCCAGAAACTCTATAGAATATGCAGTGAAAATATAGCATAATTAAGGCGATGCATCCAGTGAACTCCAGCAGATGTTTATGTAGTTTTGAGAGGTCACCGTTTTGGGGACATTAAATGTACAGAACAGTTCCTCAGCTATATTGTGGATTTGTGCAGATCCACTTTAGATGAGAAGCAGAATAAGATGAGCGGAGTCTGCCAGCTCAAGAAAGTAAACCTGAACACCTTCCTCTGAAAGCTCCGTCTTTCAGACCATCTGAACAAACCTCAGACATTTGAAAGGGTTTCAACACTTTCTCAATGGTGCTTATTGCACTTTGTCACAGTTAATAAATATTTCTATTTTCATGGCACAGGAAAACCACATTTTATGCATCTTATCTCTAGAAAGGATAGTGTCTGGCCTGGTATAAACATCTGTTTTGAGCGATCTGACAACGCTTCAGAAAGTCACATTTCGCTGCAAAACAAGTGAAATTTTTTGAGGATGATTACGATTGTGATGACAATCATGCACATTTACTATTATAGTATCATTCTCTTATTTGCATTATGTAGAAAAAAATATTTAATTCATTATTTATATATATTGTTTCTAATTTTAAAAATCATAGTCTAACAATATTTGAATAACAATGATTGTATTACAAAATTAAAGATCCTGGGAAAATTAAAATAAAAAGCTAATATATATATATATATATATATAAAAAACGAATTAAAAAAGTACATAGTCAGACACACATACACAATTAAAATGATGGGAATAACATAAACGCAAAGTTAAAATTAGCCTTAAAATTCAACAGTAAGTAAAAAAAAAAAGCTTGATTTTTATTTAGGTATTTGTATGGTGGCACCTCAGCCAAACACACTTTCCTCCACACCCCACAATAAAATCTAGTACAGCAAGCCGCCATTTTCTAACCATTGCTTCAATCTGTTCTTCACTCGATTCAAACGCCTGCACTAATAAAAAAGTTTCCATGATTCTACCACAGTTTTGGGCATGTTTCAGAGTATTGCTATAGTACATTGAGTATTTGTGTAAGTGCAATGGTTAAATAAATACGTTAATCACTCAGTACCAAATTACCATAGTATTACCACATGATGATATTACTATTAAAGTACCTGTTCATAAGGGTATAATATTCTACTGCAGAAAGTCTCAAATTACAGAGCTCAAGGGCCACTGTTAGAAATTGCTGGGGTTGGAGCCAGAGAATAAAAGGGACAGGTAAAAGTCTTTTTTTTTTAAGAAATGTGAAGTAACCTGCAATCACAGCCATATGATAGATCAGCCTCGCACTCTTACTAGCTCATTCATCAAAATGGCTTTTAAAAGACATTTTTAATTCCCACAACAATGTAGCCAAAGTGAATTTAAACATGCAAATCTGTTTTCATAAAATTATTGCTAATCTTTACTGCTAAATGGAACACAAATTTGTATATACCACAAGTGGCCTGTCAGTATTTACTTTACGGTTATTAAAAATAAATATGACTTAATACATTACTATTGTAAGCCTTCGACCGATTACATTTTATTTATATACATTTAATACCCTGTCCACACTGCAAGTGATATGACATGACAAAACTAGATTGCTCGCATAAGTGCTTTAGAGTGAATGTAGCTTGTTTTTTTAGACGTGCAACAATCCTGTTTTTCAGACACAGTGACACCAAAGAGCACAACATTACAGAGCCTGACCTGGCCTGAATGATAAAATGCAACGAAATATATATATATATATATATATATATATATATATATAAATAAATAAATATCTCATTAACAGCCCTCGGTGGAGCAGGGCAGAGTTTGGACTGGCTTCCTTGGCTTTAATGCCCACAGTATTGATCCTGCTGGCGAGGTCCATGGCCTATTGCTGGGAAGCTGACTGCATGGCAACTACCAGTGTGTATATGCACACAAGGCAGTGCATGTTTATGTGTACAATAAAGTGTGAGTGTATCTGTGAGAGCATCTTGGCGTCGGGCGGCCGGAGAGTTTGGTGGTTTTGCACTGCAGATGGGGGGGGGATGCAGACAGAGTGGAACCGGGCCGATGCGTTTTTAATGGGACTGCTGCTCTCTGGAAACTGATGTACGAGGCTCCACGCTGTGAAACTCAACCCTCCAGCCAGTTCATTTCTGATTTCTAATCCAGCCAATGCTACGCTGTTCCTCTGTATTGACTGGATGGCTGCACCTGACAAACCTCCAGGGCAAACGATCCCATTTGCACAGATTTATCTGTATGGTTTGGACCATTGTTACAGCTTGGTGGATCATGTATCAGTTTTTCAAAGTAATTTTTTCAGATCTTTTAAGGATACTTTTTGAATTTGAAGTTCAGGATAAAGTTGACTTATTTTGTCTTCTGGGAAAAATTGTATTATCTTCTGTAGCTTCTGAAGGGCAGTACTAAATTAAAAATATGATAAGGCACAAAAAGAAGAAAAAAAGAAAAAGTACACAGCTTCATTCTGTTCAAAAGTTTTCAACCCTAGCTCTTAATGCTTGGTTTCACCTTCTGGAGCATCAGTAAGTATTTAAACCTTCTGTAATAGTTGTAATAAGAGTCCCACAGTTGTCCTCAGTGTGAAAGAATGGTTCTCAAAATCATACAGTCACTGTTGGAAAGGGTCCAAATACACAAAAATGCTGAAAAACCACATAATTTGTGGGAGCTGGGGGATTTTTCTGAAGAACAGCAGGCAGTTTAACTGTTCAGCATGAACAAGAAACTCATGAACAACTAAAACAAAACAAAAGTTGATAATTCAGGGAACAATACAGTATAACAGGGTCATTTTTATAAATTCAGCTTTTATTTTTTCTTGTGGACTATAATATCAGTTTACGTTTCCAAACATTAAGAACTGTGGCAACGTCTCCAAGATGCTTAAAATAAACCCTCCTTGAAAAACTATGGTCAAGTGTACCTCAGAACAGAAGCTGTTTTACCAAAAGCTGTAATACCAAATATTTATTTGATTTAGTTAATAGAAGT
>JAUMHI010000064.1:12308509-12319397 GCA_032359435.1 Enteromius unitaeniatus
AAGCATAGGAACTGAGAAGTGGTCTGTGGTCACCACCTGCAGAACCACTCCTTTATTGGGGGTGTCTTGCTAATTGTTTATAATTTCCACCTGTTGTCTATTGCATTTGCACAACAGCATGTTAAATTGATTGTCAATCAGTGTTGCTTCCTAAGTGGGCAGATTGATTTCATAGAAGTACGATTGACTTGGAGTTACATTGAGTTGTTTAAGTGTTCCCTTTATTTTTTTGAGCAGTGTATTTCTGGAATACTAATGAAGACCGAAATTCTTTCAGATGTACATGGCAATTTCTTTAGAAAGAAAGAAAATCATTTTATAGAACACAATTACTTAAAAAAATGTTATGCATCTGATCAACTCAGACTGTATCACATTTTGATGCCATCTATAAATAGAATATTGAGGCGCTATGAGCACAGATGGGGCCTCTTTAGTCACGGAACATTAGAAGTAGAAAATTGGAGTATGTGTGAGGCGTGTAGGTTGAGGTGATCGGGGTAAGGTATTTCAGTACGTTGGTAGAGTGCCAAACTACCCCTTCATTTGGCAGCATTTGGCTGAAACGCCTCAATGAGGAATAGAAACTGAGCGTGCCTTCTCTCTGAATCACTGCCATAAGTGTTTCACTGAGAAGATGAGTCAAAACCTGGTTAAAGAACAAAAGAGAAGAGTGTGAAAACAGGAAAGAAAGAAAATAAGAGCAGAATACATATACAGATGGAAAAACAGTTACACATGCGAGTGCATGAGAAGAAATGGGAAAGGTGCCATTCTAAACAAATAACTGTCCAACAAAAACATTTGAGATGTTTCTTAGATGTTACTTAGCAGGAAGAACGGGTCACTGGGTAACAGCTGTCTCAGCAAGATAAGGATGCAAAAGAATTTAGTCATAAAGCATAAATTATTGTCTGCTTTTAGAGATATGTGTTAGCCATCTATTGTGTAAATGACAATACACAGAGTGTCACTCAAAGGGTTAGTTCACCCCAAAATGAAAATTCTGTCATTAATCACTCACCCTCATGTCATTCCAAAACCATAATACCTTCATTCATCTTCGGAACAAAAATGAACATATTTTTGATGACATCAGAGAGCTATCTGACCCACCAAAGACAGCAACACAACTGAAATGTTCCCAGGTCCAGAAATGGCGGAAGACGTAAGTCAGGGGAAAAGAATGGCTGAGTAAATTATGTTATCATTATTTGGACTGTCCTGTTGCTGAGCCCATATTGATCACCTAGATAAGAGAACAATGGCATTTGGCATTTAATCAAAGAGGGCAGATAGTAAGAGTTACAGGGATGAATAGAACATTAGGAGAGAAAGGTAGAGGAAGACACAGATGCTTGGCGATGTGTATTTGTTCTGGCTACAACTCGACATTTGATTGTGAGTGTTACTTCTACTAAGTGACTTCGAGGAGGAAAATCAGCATCATTTTAAAGCGGTTTAAGTGTGTAAATGTAAAATACGTTCTAATATCACAGCTTAATATGAAAAGACAGCCGTAATTAAGTCATCTGCCGGCACTGAGGTGATATCAAAAAAATTTTTTTGGTTTGAGAATCCCGACCAGCCTGACATAGCACACGTGACTCAACCAATGATGGCCTCGTGCTTTTAAAATCCAAAAGCAGTTTTTATCTAGGAACCCGTTTGACAATAATTGTTGCAAATCCATTTGTTGGCTCTAGTGGTGCAGATTGAGTAAATTATGTTATTTCTGTTTTCTTTGCGCAAAAAAAAAAAAGTATTCTTATAGCATCGCAAAACTGAACTTGAGCCACTGATGTCACATGGACTGTTTTACTGATATATTTACTATGTTTCTGGACCTGGGAACATTTCAGTTGTGTTGCTGTCTATGGAGGGTAAGATAGCTCTCTAATTTCATCAAAAATGACGATGAGATGAACAAAGGTCTTATAGGTTCTGAACAGAGTTCCCAGAATTTTCATTTTAGGTTGTACTAACCCTTTAAAGATGAAAAAAAGTCTGTAAAACGTCTTTTAAACGTTTTAATTTAAAGTTGTATTATTTGTACTGGAATTTTAAATAATTATAATCAAAATAATGAGAAATTAAAAAAATAATATGCAGCCAGTGCATCATGTTTGTGGTGAAAATGGCCTTTTCATGTTTTAATGATTGTTTAAGTCTCTTCCCACTCCTGCACCAGGTGTCATTACAAACTGCGGTTTTCTTTGTCTACTTATCTTTGTGCAACCGACAGAAATGGTTTAAAAAAATTTAACAGCATCTTGGATTTCAGCATACTGATCAGTATACACACTTCTGAATCCTGTTGTGATCCTCAAATCAGTGCCTAAAAGATGCATACACATAAAAACCAAAAGGTTTAGCAGGTTAGCATGTCCGCAGTTTTTCCAAAATCAGTTTGCAGGCAATGTTTAAATCACAAATATGTTATGTTATAGGAGCTGCAAGTTCACATATGCGAGACATCAGGGCAGATAAATTCACTCTCTTTCCCCCTCCGGTTGCTGGACTGGCATACTAGTCTTCAGTCCTGATGAATGGACTAGCTTAAAGCTCTCTCTCCCTCCACTGTCACTCTAGGGACCTGTCCCTTTTACATGTGAACCAAAAGCCTGGCTAATTACTGCTTCAACAACCAGGAGGGATGACAGACAGAAAGAGAGAGAAGGGGGCTGGGGCAGCTCTGGGGCCTATAAAGATGGAAATTAACCTCAATTTCTCTGACAAAACTCTCATGGTGAACAAGCAGGACTGTACTTGAGATACACTGAGGCTGCTTGGACTGGTGAAGGAAACTCCTCAGGTGATACTGTAGCATACTTCACATAGTTTAACCGCAGCTGCATTCACGAGTCCCAAGAGGACCTTTCATGCTTTCATTCTTTCTGTCACACATACACACACACGCATATAGACACACAACCTGGCAGGCTCGCTAGCCCCTCAAACTATCGCAGAGTGCATAGCTGCCAAGTACATCCCTACGTAAATCCATACAGAGTACCATCCAACAGGCAAGATTATGCTACAAAATTACCTACTTCACATGGCAGAGGACCAAATTCTAGATGAAAAATGCCAGTGAGAATTCAAAACAGTTTTTAAAATCTGTAAATCTGATGCTGAACAGAACGTTCTGCTAAGGTTACTCAAAGAATGGAGGGATTTCATTTTAATATATTACATTATATATGTATGTGTGTGTAGGTTTTTAAATTTTTTTCCTCATTAAAATGACTAACATTTCTAGTAAGTAAAACATTTGGTTTGAACCTGGTAAGTATTAACATTGTCAGTGGAGGTTATGAAGTTTATAAGAGTTTATAAGTTCATATTCATTTCAGTCACGTGGCTATTCTGTTCATCCACCATATATAGTCATGTACAGGAATATAAGGAATATAAGTGTAGGAGAAAAAATACGAAGTCCTGCAACAGCTTATCTTCAGTGTTCCTAAAGTTCCTAGGACATCCCTAGGACAACTTAATAAGTCCAAATCACTTGAAGGAGATTGAACTGTTATCATTATTTGGACTGTCCTGTTGCTGAGCCCATATTGATCACCTAGATAAGAGGACAATGGCATTTGGCATTTAATCAAAGAGGGCAGATTTAGAGTAAGAGTTACAGGGATGAATAGAACATTAGGAGAGAAAGGTAGAGGAAGACACAGATGCTTGGCGATGTGTATTTGTTCTGGCTACAACTCGACATTTGATTGTGAGTGTTACTTCTACTAAGTGACTTCGAGGAGGAAAATCAGCATCATTTTAAAGCGGTTTAAGTGTGTAAATGTAAAATACGTTCTAATATCACAGCTTAATATGAAAAGACAGCCGTAAGTAAGGCATCTGCAGGCACTGAGGTGATATCAAAACATTGCTCTTTTTGTTTGAGAATCCCGACCAGCCTGACATAGCACCAGTGACTCAACCAATGGTGTGAGTTTGGAGGCGGGCCTTGTGCTTTAAGATACAAAAGCAGTTTTTATCTAGGAACCTGTTTGACAATAATTTTTGCAATTCCATTTCTTGGCTCTAGTGGTGCAGAAATTTCACTTCAGCACATTCTGCACAACTACGCGAAAAAAACCAAAATCAGTCAACTACTGTAGGACAGTAGCTATGTGACCACCAGATTGGCAAACCATTATGAGTGAGCAGTAACAACATACCATGTCTTTCCACATCCTATAGCACAATTTGACGCTTTGCCGCAGGCCTCCATTTCCAAGTAAATCTCCTGCATTATCATGATGCTCATTATACTCCATCCAGAAAAACATCAGTTGTGTGAGTCATCTTCTATATACAGGGGCATGAAAACCACTCACCTCTACATCCATCAGAACATGACTGTGTCTTCTTTTATTACTTATAACAGCTATAAAAGACTTGAAAAAGTGATAGATCAGAGTCAAATTATTAATTGTTAACGCAGCCATCAATAGACTAACACGGTACACTCCCCCTCACCCCTCAGAATACTTCAAAACACAAAAATTGCAGTAGTTTCATTCAGGCCACATCATGTTCTTATCCTCCAACATCACCACAATTCAATCTGATCTTTCCTCTCCATCCTTCTCCCCAGAATACTAAAAAATTGATCTGATGGCTCTGAATTGCATCCCTGCGGAACACTGCAATTTCAGACGCTCATACCTCATCATCCCGCTCGCGGAAATCATCGCCACGCTACCGAAGGCTGAAACTGTGCTGTTCTGTGAAGACATCGTGCTGAATCTCAAATATACACAACTGCTGTCTGAAACCCTTGAAGTCAGAAGGCATTATATTGGCAAATTATTCAGATATAATTACCATATTTCTTCCGTAACTGAATTTAATTATAAAAGCAAAAAACATTATACAAGATTCCAGGTTAAATGGCAATTCAAACAAATGAAAGGGACAAAGTATTTCTGATTCAGTCTCAGATAACCAAAGTATTTCAGCTCAATGAGATCATTTAGAAAACCTTATGTATATGCTACTTTTCACTAACTATCTTAACGTCATCACATCTCTGATGGTCACCGAACAGCACACTGAAAATAATGGGAACTACAAAGTAAAAAACTAAAATACAGCAAAGGATGCATATAACATGAAACATTACATGCAGTTAACAGACCGGATTGTGTTTTTATAGATGGTGTGACGTCAGGTTGATGTTTAATTTGGGTCCTTAATCCAGAGTGGAAGTTGGGAATGTTTTATAGAAAACATGATTGCAGCTATTTATGTGTTAGGGCTGAATATGTGCTCCAAAGTTTTTATGTGTTCTTAAAAAGAAGCGTTTCAGCAAACATCAGATTTAATATGTCCATATAATTGTCATGTTAAATATGAAACTAAAATACATATAAATTCACTCTGATGAAAATGTCAGCAGAAAGATCAAATTGGGAATGCATCACAAATGCAATCTTTATAGTCCATAAAAAATCTCATATGCTTTGCCAAGACCACCAGTCTGCTGCCTGATGGGAGTCTCTTTTACATGACTTGTTTATAACTCTTATTAAAGTCAAATAAATAAACCCCATGTCTCACCACACCCAGTATTCTCTGGGCCGATCTGACCAGCAGGGAGTCAGATTGCCTGCACAGACATTGACTGTCCAGTGAATGTTGAAGAACAAGAAGAGCCAGCTTACTAGGAACATCCCAGCTGGATTCATTTATCTTGTCAACAGAATATCTGTCAAACTTTCCTTTCTTTCCTGTAATACCACAGAGAATGATCCAATAATCATGAAACTGGAGAATTTAAGACTACAGTATGATCTGATGATGCTGCCAATTCCCACACCAGACCGAACAGTGGCATTTTTCATAACTGCTGTGAAACATGCTGCAAAAATGGACGCTTGGGTTATAGTGACAACATAAGTCTTCAGATTGTGTTGCTTGAATGCAAAATCTGATTAGGCTTTTTAAAAGCACTGCATAATAGACTGTAGAGGCGACACTTGCTTAATTGACTTTTAAGCCTAAAACATCTAACCCATGTATTTATTATTGCGCTTTATTATTTATAATTCCTTAATAATATGTAGATGTCCAATAATTTGTAGAAGCACAGACTCTAATAGAAAATGCCATTTAATGTGGTTTTTGCTGTTTGCACGGCCATCCATGAAACAGATGTGACATTCACAGTCTTATGATAGAACTTGCATACATATTAAAAAAACAAAAAAGACTGGCACAAAGCGCACTACAGTTCATGAACGAATATCTCATTTTAATGTCCAATTAGCCATTATATGTCTGACAACAGCTGGTTATTTAACAGGCATTAATTGTGGTATTATATTGTGTTGCGTTTTTTAAACCTACTGTGCTGTGGCCCTTGGGATTGATGTCTATTTGAAATCCAGCCCAGAGTTTCATTGTATCTGACAGAGCAGCTCTGGTTCAGTCATTCTCTCTTATCTTCTTGGCTGTATATTACACAGAATGAGCACACCTTCTCCCCTGATTACACCTACGCTATCAAAAATATGTGCTTAACTCATTTACCAAAGCACTCACTGCCTCTGTCTTTGTAATTACTGCAGATTAGGGACTAATATCTAATTATGCCTTAATATGCTTTAATGCATTTTTAATGACAGCTCGGTGTTCCAGTCAAACTCTCAGAGCGATTTGGGAGATGTGTCGAAGCGGTGAGGGAGAAGCTCAACAGTCATATGCCGGCGATGCAAAGGTTTATCTTGCTGCACTGGTTCAAATGGAAACAAACCTTAGTAATTAGGTAACTTAATAGTTAGTAATTTCATGCTGTCTCAAAGCTGTATATGAGGCTGCCTGGTTTAATGAAAAGCTGAATGAAAGCGTTTGAGAATTCTTGAAAAAAAAAAAACATTTCTCTGAATTTCAAAGTAAATGGGCTCGAAAATGTGATCTGATGAAGACATAATGATTAATCAATACCAGTTTCAGAGGGTTGACTGTATAACTCCACATGCCTTGAAGCTCTGATGGATGCATTATTTTTACCTTTTGAAACTGTGAAAAAAAAATAGATACCTACATGACATGCATGTTCACAGGCGTATGGCTTAATCTGAAGATAAAATAAGATTGTTGTTAAGAAGAAAAAGAAATCATATAACGTAGTCCAATGTTAGATGATTCTGCAGATATATAGAATTCAACTGATTTGCAAATGATTTTTATTTAAATTACACACCATGGAAGAAAACCACTCCAGTAAGCATCGGTTAGTTTTTAACATTGTGCTCTTGTGATTTGGCACTAATCCATCTCTGTTTATTCTAATGAAATGTGTTATGCTATGCATGGTATGACCAGAGATGGATGCAAATTGCATTGTGTCTCTAATTGGTAAGGCCTGATGTTTATGAACTGATTCCTGTTAATTAATACTGGATCGTCAAATCGAGCAGCTTGCATAGTTTTTGCATAAATTATGGCTAATTGGATCACGCATTACACTAATGCAAATCACATTCACAATCCTTTCAGTCAAACTAGAACAATTCAGCATGGACATACAAATTGCTTTAGTTAGCATTACTCATGACAGTTGAGATCAGTTGGCCAAATCATGATAAATCACCGCAAGAGATTTTACAGGACGACTGCTCTTGATTAAAGGACCTCAGTTCATCAGCACTGTGCGATTATGCTACTGCAAAGAAAGCCATGATTATAAACAAAGCAGAGCAAATCACTCCATGATCTATTTGACTGCAAAGCTCAATTTTGGTATACTGTATGTCCCACTTTGATATATTAAAGATGATATATTAGCGAGATACAGTATACTATATATAGAGAAAGCGAGAGAGTTCTTTAAAAGCTACAAAAATGCAATAAAATGTAATAATAACATTTTTCTTATAATTTAATATAATATAGAATACACCAGACTGTATGAGTAAACACCTCCAAAAATGTTCAAATATTGAATTTTGATGCCTGCACCATGCAAGCAATTCATCTCTATAATGCTTCTTGAAGTAGGAACACATTAAAGCACAATACAACATGAAAAACCATGGTACAGTCATCCATCACTTCAAGTTAGGTTACAACATTAAAACGACACTAGCATACATAAATTCCTCCGACATGCCTCCTCAACTACACTGGAACCCCTGCTGAGCTAATAAACATCAGAATGCAATCATCTAGGCTGAGCCAGCAGCAATTAATGGCAGTGCCATTATGAATGTCTTAATGTAAGTGGAATGCGTGCGTAAGCATTGGACTGTGGGTATTTGACCTTGGAAAAGATCATTGTAAGACTGACAGGGTGCCTGTGTTTACCTGTGATGTCGTGCTGCTTGAAGGAGTCACTGTAGACTTGGTGTTGATTGGGACAGTGTTTCTTCAGCCATTTACACACGTCCTGCTGGCTCCACAGGGCCACGGGTTTGGTCAGCTTCACAGCTCCCGGCTGGGAAGAAAAAAAAATTGTAAATGCACAACCTTTCGACCTTTTTTTCCCACCACATCATTTAAGAAATAGCTTACATAGAAGTAATAATTCTGTCATTATTTGCACACAGGATTGACACATTCCAAGACGTCTGAAAATTTGTAAAACTGAAGGTCACTCACAGGAAACATCAGTTTCTTTTCAATAAATTGGTTGAACCACTTCACAAACGATTCCTTTATTTTCAACCTGGTCAACCACAGTTTAAAAGAGAAATGTCCAAGAAGTGGCGCTAAAACAGTTTATATTACGTGAAGCCTGGCACCTTTTTATAACGTTTATATAGGCATGCATTGTGGAGGTTCAGAACTGAAACATCCATGGACTGTTGCTAAAAGTTAATGCGCTATCCTGTTGGAAATATGCCCTACACCAAACTCAACCAAATGCAACCTTGCCATTTCAACTTCGTTATACACAGATTTGTAAGCTCCTCATCTCTTAAGTATGTGTATGAGAGCTACTGAACAAACATACTGTCTATAAAAACAAATTAGATATGAGGCTGGATATGTGTGACGCTAACAACCAAAAGCATCAGTTTTAATATCGTATTGAGGTCATAACATGTTATTCTTTAAGTTATTATGTGGAAATTGTTTTATTAATCAAACTCTGTAAATTTGTGTGAAATGCAGTGAAATGTACTTGTTGGTACGTATTTTGCATCTCGCTAAAAAGTGCACCCAGGTACGTTTATTCTATGAAACCAGGTACTTTATTTTACAATTGATCTGGTTCTTAAAGTTCAACCTTCTTATCATCAGTGAATAAATTTCACTTGATACTCACATATACTGGTCACATAACTTATGGACCACTTTTATCTGTGACCTTTATGAGGCTTAAATGCTTCAGTTGCCATTCACTTTAATTGCATGAAAAATAGCGGATTTGGAAGAACACAAGGGTGAAAAAATAATAACAAAATGTGATTTTTGGGTGAACTATCCCTTTAATGACCGCCTCCTGTTTGAATGCCACTACTTGCCATTCGAGTACGGTGAAAAAAGGCCATTGTGACAGCACTGTTGAGAGCTGAAGTGTGAGCTACCTTTAGGAAGCAGGCTAATTCAGCAGCGACAGAGCTCAGGCAAACAAACAGACGCTGAGTCAGTAGAAACAACCTCCAGTGTGGCAAGAGTCACAGCCCAACTAAAAACAGCACCGAGCTAATTAACCCAAGATATCTGCCACTGAGCTGCGAAGGCAGGCCCGCCGAGCCACGATCGCTGACAGAGCCTTACAAAAGGATTGATGAGGTTTAATACATAAAGATACATCACACTGCATTGAAAGAGCAGTGCGAGCGGAGATACCATCGAGAACACTGTTTCACAGAAGACTTTAAGGAGTTGTGAGGACGGAATCACCAATTCTGAAGTTCCTGTAGGTAGGAGACAAGTGGGAATGGCTTTGTAGGTGGATTCCCAGGCAATTAAATGAAGACGAGTGACAGATGAGATATTGAGGGAAGGAAAAGTGAGCTTTTAAAATTATAACACACACACACACAAACACAATGTCACAGTCATTCTGTCCTTGGTATAATTAGACAATTCAGGAATTTTCATGTTACTATAGCAACAAAGCATGATGACTTGAAGATATGAATGCATAACGGCACTAAAATCATCATTTACGACAACAGCAGTCAGAACTCATATCGGAGGCATTGTAGGCTCATGATTTGAAGGGTTGATTGATATAAACAATATTTATTATTAAAGATGAAGGAGAAAAATATATGGCTTCAATGAAAATGACAATATACGTTTTTATTAATGCATTTTATTTTATGTTTGATGGAATGGCTGTTTGATTAACTTGTCTATTTCTCAAACGTTTATATGATTCACAATAAATTTAACTGAAATTTAATAAAACAGATGGACAGCCCAAATCAGAGCAACAATGCAGACTCTGTGCATTGGAGCGCCATCTGGTGGTGAATCAAAAATATTTGTGATGCCAGTAAGTTCAATGTATGCAGTGAGAAAATATGCTATCTTTTGTTCACAGAAACCAGTGTAAAATGCTGTAACTGTTGTAAATGTGAACTCTGCATCAATTATTAAACAATAATTATAGCAACAGTAAAAGGGGGTATGATGTTTCATTCAAAACTATATATATATATATAGGTCCTTCTCAAAAAATTTGTTAAATTATAAAAGTTCATTATTTTCTGTAATGTACTGATAAAAATTAAACTTATATTGTTATATATTTTCTATAAATATATTATAAAATATATTGTCATATATTTTAGATTCATTACACACAACTGAAGTAGTTCAAGCCCTTTATTTGTTTTAAAATTGATGATTTTGGCATACAGCTCATGAAAACCCAAAATTCCTATCTCAAAAAATTTGCATATTTCATCCGACCAAT
>JAUMHI010000064.1:12319497-12329956 GCA_032359435.1 Enteromius unitaeniatus
GTCAGGTCGGATTTACGTAGTGTGCTGAATCAATGTCATTATGGCAGACCAGGCAATTTTTTTTCTTGATCGTAGCGGAAGAACTGAATGTGATTGAAATTTTCATCATTAATGTTTTGTTGAATATCAGATATTCAATATAAAAATTGTTTAAGAAACACATCCTGCATGTTGTCACATAATCTGACCAATGAGAATGAAGTGTGTAGTCATCAAGGCTTTCGCAGCTGATTTTGAGCAACTCTAGCCACTCACTTTCATTTGAAGAATTAATTTGGCAAAAAATACTTAATCAGAAATGTTGTTTTTTCACTGTGCATTCATATTAATCTCAAATTACACTGCAGTTGTTTTTTTTACTAGGTAAAACAAAGAAAGAAAACAATAAAACGATATAAACAAATAGTTTTACATAATAACATTTTTAAAAATCAATAAAAACAAAATGATCTGCAAATAACTAAATATTTTTTGCAAATAAACTTACATACAGTAAAGTAATCTGTTGTCACAAATACAGTAACAATAGGGTGTTTTATGGGATGTATTCAGTCTTTTTATCTTCAAAATTAGTTATATTTTCCACTATAAATAACAATTTAATTATATATAATTTTTTTTATTATATTCATCAAGGATACCTAAGTTGATCAAAACTGACAGCAAGACATTTATTTTTATGAAGAACAAAAACCCTAAAACTAAAAAGAGATATCTATTTCAAAGAAAACTATTAAACAGAACAACTGTTTTCAAAACTGATAACTGTTTCTTGGGTGCCAAATCAGCATATTAAAACAGTTTCGATTATGTGACACTAAAGACTGGAGTAAAGCCTGCTGAAAATTCAGTTTTGACATCACAGGAATACGGTAAATCATATTTTAAAATATAACAAAATAGAAAATGAATTTCAAATTGCAGCAATATTCCACAACATTACACTATATTATGTTACTGTAGTAAATGCTTTTTTCTTCTAAATCCTACAGACCATAAATGTAAATGAAGTTATAGCATAATTAGAGTCATTAGTGTCTGAGGTCATGTTAATAGTCTTGAATCTTTTCTCACCCTGGAGAGCTCAGATTCTGAGACGGAGCGCTGAGGTGGAGTTCGTCGCTGGAAACCAGGACTCTGGTCGTGAAAGCCTGGGCTGTCATCATCCAGTCCATGATCAACAGACACTTCCTCCAGGTGTGAGGTCACATCCTCTGAGCACATCTGATGGTCAATCCCATTCTGGGTCAGATTGCAGTGAACAGCTGTGGAAACCAACAAGTCCCGGACTGGTTAGTGACCAATAATGGCCATAAGGTGGAGCCATTGTATGCAGATGTGAGACTACATATAACTGCTGACTCTTTCCATACAGTACATACAGTAACAAAAAGACATGAGATGACACACCAGTGAAGGTTTAACACATAATACGGTTAATAAGCTATTCACAGTAATTCAGCTTTACATCTTGTATCTTTAGAGCTGAAATGTGCAACGTTTACAGCATGCAAGCGTTTTAACAATTGTAATTAAAATAACTATAAATAATAATTTAGCGGAAAGACAATATATCTGCCTTTCTGGGCAATAGCAGATGGGAGATGTGTTCAGAAAATGTTGCTTTAAAGACCACTTCATATATATATATATATATACACATATGCTTTTTAATAAATACATTTCATATTGTCCTCTAGATGGCATGAGATGACAAAATTACACATCTACCGAGGCCTGACAGACTGACAGCATTTCTATACTGACGTCTGACTGAGATCAGATAGGTCTTGTGCACTTTTTAGGACAAACGATAACGTTAATGGACAGAGAATATCTTTAAACTTTTATATAAAAAAACAGGGGGGTCTATACTCCAAAGAGAGATAATGCTTACAAACCATTACAAACAATGTGATCATTTAAGGTATAATAATTTAATAAAGAAAGAAAATAAATATACTTTTAACATTCAGTCTTAAAAGCTTATGCTTACAAAGCACATTAAAGCTTTTCCTGTCTGTCGTTGTGACAAACTGCAGAGCGTTTAAGAGTAAAACACTTGAACAAATCCGTCTGTCATGTTATCTGAAGTGAATTGAGGCCAAGCAGATGAGAGCCAGACGAAGCTTGTTCTGGCAGAAATTACACAAAGCTGAAGACTGAATTAAAAGCCCAAAATAAAACAGAGTACTGCCTCATAGCAAAAAAACATAGGGTGGTTAATGACTAACCACAGATCTCTAAGACAACCATATGTGATTACGTTTAGAGTACACGTGACTAGAAAATCATCACTGAAGCATCATATATGCCAACTGTTTAATAGTTAATAATTCAATAATTTCCATACCATCTGTTTGCAAACAATAAACAAGCAACT
The DNA here is from genome assembly GCA_032359435.1 of Enteromius unitaeniatus. Classification (NCBI taxonomy): domain Eukaryota; kingdom Metazoa; phylum Chordata; class Actinopteri; order Cypriniformes; family Cyprinidae; genus Enteromius; species Enteromius unitaeniatus. The sequence goes on from JAUMHI010000064.1 coordinate 12,321,881, forward strand.
TACAACAGAGCATTTAACAACCACAGGGGAAAATTGTTTTATTTAAGGGACAGCTGGACCAAAAATGTTAATTCTGTTATTTGCCCCCTCGTGTCTTTAAAATCTGTAAAACATATTATACTTTCCTTCTGGGGAACACAAAAGGAGATGTTCAGCAGAATGTCCAAGCTGCTCTTTTCCATCCAATGCGAGTAAATGATGCCAATCCTAAATACTGCGATCCTACAGTACATAGCTTCAGAATGTAATTAATATAGTGGATAATGTATAGGACTCACTTTATGACGCTTTATTTGTTATTTTTAACAAACCCTGGTCCCTATCCACTTTCATTTGGACAAGTGCACAAGAGCAGCTTGGAGATTCTGTGAAATCTCTTTCGGTGAAAAAAAAAAAAGAAAAAAAGGTTTGACATGACATAATTTTTGGGTGAACTACCTCTTTAATTCTACTGGGATGATAAGCTCAACAAGCTCTCAATGCTAACACCAGCCTGTGGCATTGCATAACCGGTCATCAAATGAATCTAAGCCATGATGACATCTGCTGAATACCATTAGTGAGAGAACGACTGATAACTTGAGCAGAACAAATTGCTCTGCTATTATTTACTGAGCCCCTGTTGCTGTGAATGCTGGGAATAGTCATCCTGTCTGATGTGTCTGTTCCAAAAAAGGCAGAGCCAGTGCATCTACAAGAAAGAAGCAGCCTTGAAACAAAAGCAACTTAGCATGCAAAGCACGAAGCGCGTACTTCTCTCAAATTCCCTCCCTTTCTCTTTTCGCCATGCTTCGCTCTCCATCTTTCTTAGGTTCCACAAAATTGAAACTGTTCGGTCAGGCTGTCTAATGGCCAGGCGCTCCACAGGATATATAAATTATACATTTAATTCATCTCGAAGACAGAGCACTGCCCTTGATTTGTGTGTTTGGAGGGGTGTACATGTGCTGGAGGGTGATGTTGGGCCTTGAGGTGGGTAGGATGCTTTTTCTGCCTTAGCCTCTAAATATAGATCAGAACGTTCTTCCTCTCTTCTGTACGACATGCGCACTGAGAGAAGGAAGCGAGAGAAAGAGATCAAAAATCCCTCATCTAAAACACTAGTTCACCCAAAAATTAAAATGCTGTTAATATGCACTCATATTATTTTTATTTAAAAAAAAAACTTTTATGGAATAATAATAAAAAAAAAAAAAGAGGAAAAAACACATCAGCATAGCGATTGTACAAACTTGGTTAGAAAAATAACCGCTGAAAACACTGCACTTTGGGCCATTTAGATTTCTTTTAATGCTTTAAGAATTAATGCTTTTTTGACAAGGAAGCAATAATCGAAAGTGACAGACATTTATTATGCTACAAAAGATTGTTTAATAAAAACGAAAGAATCCTGAAAAAAATTAATCACAACAAAAAAATTACAAAAAAAAAAAAATTTTTAATCAGCATATTAAAATGATTTCTGAAGGATCATGTGACAGTGAAGACTGGAGTAACTGCTGAAAATTCAGTTTTGATCACAAGAATAAATTTGAACATTGTTAGATGTAAACATGTTACAATGGTAGACACAATAAGCTGAATAAATGCAACGTAAAGGTTAATAGTGGAGATATGGTTAGAAAGTATGAAGCTGGTGAATGCCGTCATGCCAGTGTGTCAGTCATATCTGAAGAAAGACGCAGCCTAGAAATGCGCACAATCAATGATATCTTACAGTCTGAAGATAAAAGTAAATAATAAATGAATGATCAAGTGCATTAAATATGACCGTCGACCACAGAACCTTTCCTTTTTTAGAAATAAGCTTTCCATTGATGTATAGTCTTTTAGGATAGGACAATGTTTAGCTGAGACACAATTATTTGGAATACTGTATATATCTGGAATATGAAAGGTGCAAAAAAAAAAATCTAAATATTGCAAAAATTGCCTTTAAAGTTGTCCAAATGAAGTCCTTAGCATTAGTAATGTATTCTAAGTAAGTCTTAATATATTCTAAATATGTTTACAAAATATCTTCATGAAACATGATCTTTACTTAATGTCCTAAGAATTTTTGGCATAAAATAAAAATGTATAATTGTGACCCATTCTTAAGTCAAGGGTCTCATGTTAAACATGGATGTTTGAATAGACTTCACTGGTTGTTGCGTGTTACGGAGATACATTTCAACAACGTATTTACTTTTAAGTATGCACACTTAAAGGTGAATACTGCCTCCAGCTCCACAACACCATCATGACATCTGATGTAAAATAAGATTTGGGCTTTGGAGCCGATACCGATCAGTGACAAAAATGCTTGTTTGGCCCCAATCCTGATTCTTGAGATCAGCTCAAGATGAACATCCCTATTTAACATTAAACAAGAAACTGTTATTTTAAATGAACATAAATCTGTAATATAATATATTACTATTGCACCTTTGTGAGCATTATAAACTTAAAAGAAAGCTTTCCTAGCCCTAAGTTTTGATTGGTAGTAGGGCTGGGCGATATATATTGAACGATATATTATGCGCATCTTGTCAGTGAAGCCGGTTCTTTGATTAGCGGTAAATCTCCATCAGCTGTTTTTAAATGCAGCGCCAGTTAATGTCAGAGCCTAAAGTCACCCGCTTTTATTTATTTATTTTTAAATTAGAAAAGCTCTTTGTTGTACCAAAAATGGCATGTTACTAAGCATAATACAATTTTGGATGTCAGTTACACTTTTAAACATAATTAGTTTTTGTATTTCAAACGTGTTGCCGATGTCATATTTAAAAGTAAAGTAAAAGTAAAAATCAAACAGTAATGATATTACTTGCACTGTACTGCACAGTTATAGAAACATTTAAATATGTAAGAGCAATGTTTTATGAAGAAAAAGTAAATTAAAAAAACAGTCTTGTGTCATCACAAATATATACGGAAGATGAATAGTACAGTTTGCCATAACTGCATGTTTTTGACTTACAATATTAAGAGCTGCTGTATTTACATTTTTCATAATTAACAAAACATTTGATCTACCGTCCCTTTAAATGAGAAGGAAAGCAGTGTTGGTTTACATAGTGAAGCATTTCCTGTAACGCAAAAGGCTGGAAACGATGAATGAACAGAGGATCGATTCAGCTCAATAGTGTCTGAAAATCACGACTCACATTACCCTTAGCCTCAGCACTATAGTGAGTATATCATCTGCAGCTCTCTAGTGTGCTTCATGATGGGTTAGGCTGCGCTTGTGATGGCTATGCAATCTGAAGTAAGGCTAGATGGCAGGTCATTTAAAAGTTGAGTGGTTTGTTTGTGCACTCAGTGTGTGACCCAGAAACAGAAGTGGAGTTAGTTGAGAATCAGCTGATTCAGAACACAAACGTATATCACTCATTGGATGGGGTGAAGAAATAAAACTTTTAGTACTGTACTGTGAGGGCAGTTCACTTTGAATGTTGTCAACAGCTCTGACACATGCACACACACACACACACACAGAGTCAGAATCATTTACCTATACATTATCCACTAGAAAAAAAATCTAAATAAAACATGCAAAGTAAAAGTCAGATGTACTGTAGGCTACCTAAATGCACTGGTGGCTCTGCGAACCGTTTAACAAGTTGATAATATTCGATCACAGGATATTGTTGTGAAGTTTGGATTTCCTCTAATCAAAAAGTTCATACTTACTGACCTTACAAAATAGAATTGTGTTTGATTAAATGAATCAGTTTGCCACAAACAGCGCCTCTGTGGCTCTCTGCAACCATCAGCAGCGGGAACCCTCCCCCGAATATTAGTTCCACCTGTCCCAGTTTGACCCACGTACCCCGGTTAGTTTGCACCAAATGCGCGGCTTTCCCCGCCTATTTAAGGTGCCCACTTCCGCCTTTTCAGTGAAAAGTTATATCGTTCCCTATGGACATATCTCTGAGCGTTTCCTCCTGTGTTTGGACTCCCGTATATGAACTTGGACTGTGTACCCCGATTACGAACTCTGCTGCCTGCCTCCTTAAAGTAAGCCTGTTTTTTGACCATTCTATTGTCTGTCTCTGCCACTTCCGCCTGCTGCCATCTGAACTCATTGTCTGTCGACCACGCTTTAATAAAGCCTTGCAAATGGATCCTACCGACTCTGAAAGTCTGTCACAGATAATTTCACCACCACAGGATCCAGCGGCTTTACACGATGTCGTATCAGAGGTGTCACGTCAAGGTTCGCTGCTTGCAACACATCACCAACAGATGAATACTCTTACATCTATGACAGAGGAACTGGTGCGCTCCATGAACGCTCTCACCGCGGCCATGCACCAACCCGCTCCGCAGCCTGAACCGCCTATGGCTGCCGCCATTGCCACGCTGCCCACGCCTGCACACAGCTCTTCAAGAATGGCTCTTCCTGAAAAATGGGTAACTGCAAGGGATTCTTGCTACAGTGTGCCATCTATCTCAATCAGCAGCCTCAGGGGTACCCCACAGACGACAGCAAAGTGTCGCTCGTCTGCTCTCTTCTAACCGGCAAAGCACTTCACTGGGTCACCGCTCTCTGGGAGGGGCAGCAGATGGCGTTCCCTTCCTATCGTCATTTCCTGCAACAGTTTAGGGAGCACCCTGGAATTCAAGCCACCCAAGAACCATGGTCTCATATTGCCATTGATTTCATCACCGACCTACCTCCGTCCCACCAAAATACCACTATTCTGTCCATCATAGACAGATTCTCTAAAGCCTGCCGCTTCATTCCACTACCCAAGCTCCCGTCTGCCTGGGAGACCGCTCAAGCTCTCATGCATCAGGTATTTCACTTTTATGGTCTGCCCGAAGACATCGTGTCAGACCGGGGCCCACAGTTCACCTCATGAGTATGGAACGCTTTCTGCACCCAGCTAAATATAAATATCAGTCTTACCTCCGGGTACCACCCCCAGTCCAATGGACAAGTAGAGCGGCTCAACCAAGAACTGTCTCGATTCCTTCGCACTTATTGCCACAGTAATCAGCAAGACTGGAGTGAATACCTCCTGTGGGTAGAGTACGCACAGAACTCTCTGAGAAAACCTGCCACTAATCTAACCCCGTTTCAGTGCATACTCGGCTTCCAACCTCCACTATTTCCTTTGTTTGGGGAGACCACGAACCTACCCACCGTGGATAACTGGCTGCAGAGGAGCTAGGCCACCTGGGACGCCGCACACACTCAACTGGAACGTGCCATCCGCCGGGTCACCCAGCAGGCCAACCGCCTGCGAAGAGAAGGCCCAGATTACCAGGTGGGTCTGGCTCTCATCCAGGGATCTTCGGCTCCGTCTCCCCTGCAAGAAACTAAGTCCGAGGTACGTGGGTCCCTTTAAAATTAGCAAACAAATCACCCCAGTCTCTTTTCGTCTTGAACTGCCTGAAAGCTATCGCATCTCTCCCACTTTCCATATCTCTCTGTTTAAGCCTGCTGCTGACCCGGGAGGAGAGAGGGACCAGGATGAGGCTGCTCCGGCAGAAGTTCCCGCCCCTAGCAACTGAGGTCAGTGGGATCTACCAGGTCAACCGGATACTGGACTCTCGGTGTCGAGGCGGAGCTCTATAGTACCTTATCGATTGGGAGGGGTTTGGCCCGGAGGAGAGGTCCTGGGTTTACTCTCGGGACATCAATGACCCTGCACTTACCTCCGCATTCCACCAGGAATTCCCGGACAAGCCGGCCCCTCGCCCCCAAGGAAGACCTCGACGCCGAGGAAGGGCTCGCTTCGGGAGCCGCTCGCAGGGAGGGGGCTCTGTCAAGTAAGCCTGTTGTTTGACCATTCTATTGTCTGTCTCTGCCACTTCCTCCTGCTGGCATCTGAACTCATTGTCTGTTGACCACACTTTAATAAAGCCTTGCAAATGGATCCTACCGACTCTGTCTGTCACACAGTGAGAAATATCACCACCACAATGAGAAATCACATGAAATCCAAACAGCAGTCGACAGAGGAAACACAGCTATCCATAACTGCATTCATGACGGCAAGTAAGCACAGCTGTACCAGAGTTAGAAGAGAGGAGAGCTTATCCGATCGACAAATGATCTTGAGACATATGCTTCCTCGAGAGTGGTTTAACACTGAGAAACAAAGTTATATTTTTCCTAATCAGAAATCAGACATAAACAGCCTCTCAAGTCATATTTACTACTGGGAAATTATGAAATAATTTTGAATATTAGAATATTTGTTTTTGAGCCCAAATATTTGAACAAATTTTATTTAAAAAATGCCCAAACCTACATCCAAGTAAATCTTGACCTCATTATGCTTATTACACATTATAAACAGTATACAATAGTACACATGATTATCAGAAAAACTCAGTGTCATAGTGCACATACTGAATTTTTGGCCTTCTGTCTCAATAGGAAAGCTTTTAAAAAAGGTCAAACTGTGCTGCAGGCCTTTAAATCAACATTTCAAGTTCTTTACAGGGTGTCTCAAGATCCTGAAAGTTTAGAGACTGCCTGATTACTGTTCTGATATGAACATTTAACCATAACCTTGAAGTTTTGCAACCTAGAAAACTCACTGTAGCATTTGTAATCCAACATTTAACACAAAAATGTGCACATCATGAAGCTTGTTGAATTTTTAAAGCATGTTTAATGAAAAAAAAAAACATCATCACTATCAAGCTTGTGTCTTTGAGAGTTCAAATTAAAATTGTTTTAATATGACTGACCTGACTAGTGAACTTTTATCTGCTAGACAGATCTAAGTAAGCAGGACTGTGCAGCTGAAATCTGAGAAGAAAGTTCAATAAAGCTAGATCAGAAAACTCTGAAGAACAGCTTTCAAATCAGCAGGGCCACTTCTCAGTGGACTCCTTGTTACACGCTTGCTAAAGCTCTAATTGAGCTCTTTGAAGATACACAGAGAAAGGAGTGAGAGAGCTAATTGTCCCATATTTGAGCCAAGAAAAAGCCTTCAATCTTGGCCCCCTTTCTCAATTTTAAGCCATCTTCCAAGATAAAGGGATTGTCCCTGCTATAAAGTAGGTCACCTTAATTCTAGAATTGGATATGGATGTTGGACCCTGCCCTAGAAGACAAAGTGTGGGTCAACTGAATTCATTACATCTCCAAATCTGTATCTCAGGGTACAGATGGTTATTGGAGTTCAAGTCGGACCAGAAAAACAAGAGGACGATTTGCCCTTCATCATTTCAAGTGATCTGACATCTTATCAAAAGTTAAGACTGAATGTTATGTCCCAGTTATTAACCTATCCAGGATTTAAATTTTTTACATTTCATTCAACTGGCGGAGAGCAAGAAAAACAATAACAAAAAACCTTGCATACTAAGATGTATTGTACATCCTTCCAAATATATTACTTATTTAAGTGTTTTTTTTGTTACTAAATGCTAATAACCCACTTTAAATAGACACAACTTTACTCTAAAAATATTTTCAGCACTGACCTACCAATAACTTGCTTAGCAGACAAAACAGGCAAAACACTCTCTGCACATCTGAAACAGTCAAGGTCTTGAGAGAGATTATAAATAGCAAGTATTGCAAGTTAATATGAACGTGAAGTACTGAGACAGATATAAATATTTAATCAGAAGCAAGATTTTGAAAGCATTTCAAAATCCTATTTTAGGGATTTGTGACTTGTTACAGAAACAAGGAGTCTCTTGCATGACATCTGTCCACTGGGACTGCACTTTTTATATTTGTTAAACCTCTCTCAAGCGCCACAAAGGAGAACCTGTCATCTTATTTTGTTCTCATTATATTTGTTCCTTTTGCTACTCAGAATCTTTCTGCTGTGATTATTTATGACCTTCCCACTTTCAACCGGTTGTGGATACTTAAATTTGATATGTAGCCTCAGCAAATGTAACCAAGCAAAGGGAAACCTGATCTCTGCTATTTCCTGCAAATGGTCCCATTAGCATACAATACACATCGTGAAATATGTTACCTGTCTCTGATGCAGAAAAGCTAGTTCATGCATTCATGACCTCTAGACTGGACTACTGTAATGCACTACTAGGTGGTTGTCCTGCATCTTCAATAAACAAACTACAGATAGTCCAAAATGCAGCTGCTAGAGT
>JAUMHI010000064.1:12330056-12348512 GCA_032359435.1 Enteromius unitaeniatus
CTACTACTACATATACTGTAAAACATTACTTTGGTGTAAAGCTGCTTTGCAATGATATGTGTCATGAAAAGCGCTATCCGCATCAGCACTATATTTCTCATCTAAGACTTCCTCTAATATGCTATTTCTGTACCTGAATTATATTGAAGCTAAATTTAAATCCTTCATTGTTGTACCATACAATTAAGTGGAAAATCATGGAAAAATGTGAGCATTTGTGATATTTAGCTTGTTAAACCAATGCTCTGAAAAGTATATTTAAGCTCAGCGGGAGTGATTTATTCAAAGCATCCAATGAACCTGCAATCTTGACAGCAGATGACTTAATGACTTAACGCAATTGCTTAGCATGCAAATAAGAGGCTTATACTTGCAGAAAACAAAATTTATATTTAAAATAATGCTAATAAACAAAGCTTATTATCTTAGGAAACTGACATTTAACTAATCTACATATCACCTGGAAACAGATGTTACCAGAGACATGTGATGCTGATATATCTGTTAATCACATCACAAAGAAAATATCTGATCAATCCATCTATTAATTGGTAACAATTCACTAAAAGACATATGATCACATCAAAGTACTTTAACTACAGTAAAAAATATCAGACCAGAGAAGATTGTGAAAATGCATACTTTAATATGCCTCATTGATGTGAACATGACAATAGCAGCTAGCTCTTCTAGCCTCAACTCAGATAAATATTAATCAGAGCTTAAATTAGACTGACTATCTTTATCCCTTCCCTTCGGCGTCAACTCTCTAAAGTAAAAATAGCTATGAGGAGTGAATAAATAGACGCGCAGAGCAATCCATATTGATCCCTCCAGTGGGTGAGACAGCATTTGCAGCTTACTGCCACGGCCCTGAGACTTGATGAAAAAGTTTCAGTCTCTATATGTAAAGGTCTCTTTGAAGATCTATTGTTCACATCGTATTCATGTTCACATTGTATGTGCCAAGACAAGTGCTTTTTACCCCACATTAGCATTTCAACTACGAAAAACAAATATTTTACATTGCTCAGGTGTCAACAGTTAAATAACTTACTGAGAAATGCTTGAACTAAATGCATGTAGTGTACTTTCCATTGTGGTGTGATCTTGATCAAAACTGGTTATTCTGTGGAAATCCAATAATCAGTGACAGACCAACGTATAAGCACATATTCAAATTCATTGTGATCGTTTCACACTGTTAACATCAAACTTGCTTGTTTCGAATATATGCAATTTAATCATATTTGAGAGCTGCCCCTGAGGAGATTCTTATCAGTAAATAATAACACATTTCAGTTTCAGTTCAACAACATGATTAAGACAAAGTTTTAAAATCTGGAAAAATAAAAGTGCCCCTATGTAGTAATAGCATTAAGTTAAACCTCTCAAACTGGTGCATGTAACAATATTAATCTGTTTTCACGCTTTCTAAGCCTGAAACCTTCAGAACAAAGTTGCTACACCATCTCTCTGGTGTATTTCTAATGTCTGCAAGTCGACCAGCTTCAATATGAGTTGAGTAAACAGCTTTCAAGGCATCATTCTGCAAATCCTATTTCTCATTCACCTAGCATGTTGAATTTTTGTGTTAAATAAATATTAAGCTTGTATACTTTTCATGCCTTGAGAAAAGTTTCTCTCACTTGCAAACGTTCTGTAACTTTATCAAACGCACGAAAGCCTCCTTTGAGTTCTATCTTTTCCTAGCCTCCAGCCAAGGTACATGACTGCAATCTTTCCACATTCTGTAAACGTAGCTTCTTCTTACATTCTAAAGAACTAAAATGAACTTCTACAATATCAATGGCATGGTATTTGAGATGCCTGGGAAAATCGGTACCCGCATGCCTTTCTCCCTTGTGACCTGCAGCATACAGTAATGATTCAGTCATGATTCCCTCTTCTCCAAAAATCACTAGTACTCAGTGTATTATCCGGACTGGGTCAATGTAATATGCTGATGTATTACTAAAGAAACATTTATTATGAAAACTGTTGTGCTGCTCAATATTTTTGTGGAACCCATGATAAATCTTTTTTAGGTTTGTCTGACAAGTTCCAAAGAATGGAATATATTTGAAGTACTGCACAATTTGTTGCAAAAAGCCTTGTTTCTTTTGATTAATTTAATGCATGCTTATTAATTTTTAAAGAAACAAATCTTATTGACCCAAAACTTGAAGCAGTAGTGTGTACTGTATATAGGTCAGAATTTGCATGCTGAAAGAAAATTAGGTAACACTTTAGTTCGCGGGTCAACTACTTGCTCATTAGCATGCACATTTCTGGTGTATTGTTTGTTTATTAGTAGTACTTATAAACCACATATTAATGTCTTATTCTGCATGAACATATTTTAAAACCCTTAATCCTAACCTATCTCTAAACTTAACCAGCCTACCTTTCCAACTATTAATAAACAGCAAATTAGAATTTTATTGAGTCACAATTCATGTAGTTAAGAGATATTGAGTTAATAAATTGGTATATAGTATAAATTGGACCTTTAAAAGGAGTCATACAAAGCCAGTTTTCCAAAAGCTAATATGATTCTTTAGGGTCTTAATGGAAAGTTTGTAATATAGTTTGTTTTAAAATTGAAAAAGATGTCAAAAACAGCTCTTTAACACAATTACAGACATAAACACAATTCGGTTGATCAAGGGGGTGTTTCCCTTCAGAACCAAACGTAACGTTAATCCTCTGCGTCTTCAGTCTCTCAGATGTCGGGAGTAAATGACTACTGCTATGTTCATTAATACACTCAACAACAAAACACCTCAATCTCTTAGGAGTCTTGCTTGTCTCTGTGTCTCGGTCTGATGACGGCTCACTCAGGGCGGGTAAAACACCAGTTCAGTCGGTGTGACACGCTGCTGTCAATAAACTATTTTGGGAGTGGCCTCTGCATTTGAGAATGGCTTGATTTCAGAAAGGGCAACTTATTTTTTTTCAATTAAAAGAAAATTTACTGGTGGATCTTTATCATTGTAGGGTGGTTGTGTACACACTCTCCCTACATGCATTTTAGTCCAAACTGCTTGAAAAAGTGCCTGTGGCACCAGATGACCCCTTTAAATAAAGTGTGTGTGTGAAAAGTCAATGTACTGATTTGTCTAAAATAAAGGATATCACTGCCACATGACCATCACAAGCACCCAAAACTGTGATCTGAAGAACAGTATATGTAATATATGTATATGAAAATTTTTCATCTAAAAGAATCAGTACCAACTCAACTGCCCTATATAGCAGAAACTAGTTCTTGTAACACCTTGTCAATTCTTTTGATCAAAGGCGAGAGCTTGCTCTCTTCAGAAGCTGTGTTCTGGAATGTACTATCTTTCGACGGTGTCTTCAGTGTTGCATACATATTAGCAATATGTTGCACCACATCAGTCTCTGAGTCTGCCTGGAGTGGGTGGGAGTCTCTCACCGTTTTGATCTCGAGTCAGTTCAGGGGCTTGAGAATGCAAATGCCTTTGAATGTCTCCTGCGACTATGTAAGCGCTCCGTCACCAGGCCATTCCAACAAATATATCTCACTCAGGAAGCATACCCGCATTCCTCATTTTATACATGCCAAAGATTTCAACATAACATACATATTTCAACCGCTTTACGCTAGTGCCATGAATATCTTGCATGCAGAAATCTAGTGTTCTGTTTTATATTGTCGAAACATCACTCTAAAAGCAGAAAAGTATCCGCTAAGGATGAAACATTCAGCAGAGCATGAACTAAGCAGCCCTTCAGCTGAGTAATAATTCTGTGTCTTGTTCATTCAGGCTTGGTTTCAGCTTATATGTCACATCCCTGATGACCAATCATGAAGCGGAGTAAAAAGTGTTTTTAAGAGCCAAAGCATTTATACAAAAACACCCAGAGCAAGATAAGGTATGAGATCCCTTGAGATGATACGGCAAGACTCTTTGAACAGCCACACTACAGTACAAAGTGTTTAAAGTATATAATCACTCAGAGTTTTGCAACAGATCTGTAGGGAGTCCCCATTTTTCAGTGGAATAAAACAGCAGACCAGGAGTACAAGCACGGAGTTTCACTGAACAATGTACACTCTCGAAAAGATCCATTATCTCTAAAGATGTGTACATTTTTGTGCACACGCCTTTAATGTAAAACAGATATTCTCTGTTACTTTATTTACTTGACTGGATGCCGAGATGAGACATCTCCAAAATACTGAATGTGAAAGGTTTCGATATGAAATTCTAGCTTTTGGCCCCCATTCAGGATGCAAATTACAGTATTGGGAACAGTAACCCACCAATTAAGGATTGTACCACCAAGAGGAAGTCAAAAAAAACAACTTCCAGTTCTTTTACCCAGATGCTGAATGACGCAGATCGATGCATTTCTTTTACCCCGTCTTCATTAAACTTACAAACATACAACATAGAACTCGAGAGTACCTGTAATTGGTTGCCGATATAAATCAAGTGATTTCTTTAAAAATATGAACAAGTAAACAATGCAACTCGAACATTTTTTATATTGCATGTTATTATTAAAAACTAATTGGTGGCCATCAATCACCTGCACAGCTATTTATAATAAGTCAAATGTTATGTATAAAAGTTTAAACATTTAAAAAAAATTAAGAAATGTCAATGGAATATATATCATATTTGCATCAAGACCAAATCAAAGAAACAAAAAAATTTCAGGATTATTACACAATTGCAGGTGGGTTACTATTTCTTTCAATGAATAATAAAATGGGATCCTTTTAAGATTTCTAAACCCCTATTTGTTTTTAATGCTACCATATTTCTATAAATGTGCAAGTAAACCTTTTGTTAAAACTGTTTTTATCTTGTTTGCCATGACAGGCTGTGAAAGTTCCTTTGGGACAACTGTACACAGGCTACAGCATACTGTACATACAAGGTTATTGGGGTAAACAGCACTGTACAAAGAACTGTGTTTTCACTTTTAAAAACCCTTATACATACCGACTTTCAACGCACAGCTAGTCCCAGTTTCCTCACCATAGCCCATCATTTCACAAATCAACTTTAATAAGCACTCAAATGTCAGAAAAATCACTAGATCGTACTGAACGTACTGTAAGCGATGCTGATTCTTGACATTATTATTCATAATCATTAAAAACCCGGTTTGCTTGATCTGCCAACGCAATTTAGTTACAATTTAGTTAATTCAAAGTTTCGAGAAACGACACATCGTTGCATTGACACAGATGTCTTCAGGGATAAACCTACCTCGCATTGGGTTTTGAATCCAGAGGATTCCCCCGATAAGGTGAGGAGACTGCCCTAACATCATGGTACCAGAGCAGGTGGTCGAAACACAAACCAAACACCTGTCAACAGAAGCATCCAGCTCGCGCGCCTTATGAAAGCTGATTAATAATAACGCGCTCGAGCCAGTCCGCTGCTCCTTGATGAAGAGCGCATCGCATTTCAATGACCTACGTGCAAAAAATACGGTTTCTAAACATTAAAACGGTTCATTCGGAGCAGGAGCACGCTGCATTGTGTTCTGTTCTTCTCAATGGTGTTCCGCGGCGAGATGTGAATCGGTGGGTGGACGTGCAGATGCTGAATGATGCAGATCGTGAATCTTTACAGTACATGCATAGACTGACTTCAAGCCCACGGGCCCCGCGAGCCCATCTCCATGTCATAGGTTTCCAGCGCAGGAGCAGGACAAAGATCTGCGGCTGATCGGCAGCCAATCATAATCTCAACCCGGCTGAGGGCGAGCTTCGTTTGTTTTATTTGTTTGTTTGCTGTTCTTTTCAGTAAACAAACATTTCCGCAGTAATACATCTCGATACGTTTGTGAAAGTCTTACCTTGAACAGCCATGCTGTTACTCCATGTGTTCTCGCATTATGGGAAAGGTAGGTGTTGGTTGTCTGAGTAGCCAGCCCCACTCTACCAAGGCGTCTTGCTTATTAACACTTGCAAGCAACCTCTGTCAAAGCCGAGTGTGCTGGAAAAACGTGAAATGTGTACTCAGAGAACCATGGGTATTGTAGTTCCTCTTTAAGTTACTGGATCTGTAATCACGCAGTTGTATTAGTCAGCATAGACATTATTGTTAGTTAATTTGTTTAAATATGACATTTATTTAAAATAGCATATAAATAAACATAGGCTGTATTGTATCTATCTAGGCTTGTGAATTTATTTGTTTGTTTCTTTTGTCAACAGAAAAGTTTTTCGCAAATAAACTCTTCATACAGTGGTGTATGTGTGTGCATATATATATATATATATAATATTTACACATTCTAAGCATTTTAGGCTAGAAACATTCTATTTCAAGAAAACACATTTTAGTTAAAGTCAGTGTGCTTTTTTCATATCTTACTTTTTCAGCTCTAGCTGTCCAAAAAGGACAAAACTGAGTCGGAACATCCGGAGAGCCACATAAATTCTTTATTGAGCTCTTAATCAGGACCATTTCCCGTGAAAGAGTTTGACATCCCAGGATGAGACAGAAGCTATAAAGTAGAGATTGCAGAAACTGAAGAAGCATCGTTATAGATACAGATCATTGTCTGGAGAACTCAGGCTTTCTTTGTTTCTTTCGCATGAGTGAATACAATAATCGTGAGCATGAAGCCTTTTGAAAACTATTATCATGTAAACCTATCCCTATCAATGTGAACTGCTCACATCACAACCTAATTCAGGTTATGGGAAATGTGTTAGAATATATGTCATCTATAATTACACATGGTTCACTTTTTCTGTGTGGCAGTACCTGTGAACAGAAAAAAAACCCTGTGCATTATTGCTTCAATCTTGTTGGACCCACTCTAATGAAATACCTGTCCTGGGGGTGGCGGGAGATGGAGGACAATATCTGTACACAGATATAGTGGAGGCATCCTACATTAAGAAAAAGGTCATTATCCAAGTCTCAGGAAAGAAAAACACAGTAATTTCATGTTTCAGCTGTAATTTGTGACAATTAGAGGTTGCCTTTTGGCAGCTCAACAACCCTCAAGGCTCTTGTTCAACCAACTACCCACAGACAGCCAGTGAATGGAGAGTGTGCTTCAAGATCAATGTAATTAGAGTTAGAGCCCCTTGGTAGACATCATGGATCCTGGAACAAAGGATTAATATTTGGGGTCTGACCAAGTGGCTTTTCCTGAAATTATACTTTTTATTAATTTTTTTTTTAATATGGTGAACACTGTATATTATTTAACTGACTTAAACTGAAACCTTCAGGTGGAGCTACAGAGCTTGCCTGACCTTCAGTTCCAGGTATATTTTTATGTCATGATACAGCACTTACAGTTAATGTTTTTTTTCTTTGTTTGTTTGTTTTTTTAAATCCGCATTCCTGATGACTACAGTCAGCCCTAGTTTTTCTGGTTTACAGACAAATGACAATCAAGGAATGTTTGGCATTGCTTATCAGTTTGCTCTGCGCTGTTCTGATACATGACTGTCTTTTATGCACTTACTATAGGTTAACACAATTCTCACAAGCTTCCCATAAACATGCAACCATTTGTTGCTGTAATGCGTCATATTTTGAAAGAGACAGCCACTGTATATTCATTTTCATTTGAAATCACCCTGAAGGAAAAAAGGCATTCTTGCAAAGTAGGGCTACTTCCAAATGTCTAAATTGTCAAAAGACAGCATCTGTGAATGAATATGTATAGGACAGATTTTATTGTATTAATCAAAACAAAGACCCATCTTGTTTTACTCAAATACTTGTGTTTTATTAAAAGTACATCATGTACTAAACGTAGCGTTAGTGAACTGCTCCCTCTTCTGGATGATTCACAGTATAACAAATAATATAATTGCAGCCCTTTTGATCTCTACTGTACAGCCTTGGTGCAAAAAAAATAATCCAGTTCGTTTTCCTATTTACAAAGCATGATTCAATGAAACCATTTTTTGTGCATGCATACACATAAATAAGCAAACCCGGCAAGAGCTGAAACAGCTCAGAAAAATCAGTCTGCAAACTTACAAACTGTAATGCATAGATGTAAACAAAACCATAATAATTTAGTAATATAACGTAACACAATTATATCTTTCTGTATGTTATCAATAGCAGCAAAATCCTTATCGGTTAAAGTTCAGAGTCCCCACACTGTCATATTAAGAGAGTGATAATAACATCATCGTCCCGGCCCTGCCACAGCATCTCCCCCTCAAAATCCACCTTTCCGTGCTTCCTGGCCCTCATTAGTATGCCCACGACTTTATCAGAGATCCGCACATATCTGTCAAACAGATCGCCAAAAGTCACTCTAGTGTAACCGTCAGGATCCGGGTCCGCCATGGTCCTTATGATGAAGCACATGTCATCAATCTCCCGGTGGATGTGTGCCTCTGCACGTTTGGCCCTCTCTGCTGTCTTACTGCCCTCTTTGGGCCTCCCATAGCCCTCCTCACCCCTCCGCAGCCGTGTTGACATGGAGTACTCATAATCAAAGTCCTCGCTGAAGGGGTTGAGCTTCTGATTGACTGTATGCTCCGATGCCCAGTTTTGCCAGCGGCTTTTTAAGTTGCCCACAGCGCTGTATTTTTTGGATAGGGTATTTATTTTGTTGGCATCTTCAACATCCTTCTTGCCCCTAAAAAGATTGCATATTATTTATACAACAATGCAATTCATGTAATGCTAGTAGGCATCTTAAGTGCAACAAAATGTGCTATACTATAGCTATACTATAGTTTGATCATATTTGTTTAAAGCAACTGTACAGTATGTGTAGGGATGGGTGATACAGCATATACTGGTAGACACAATTAACTGGTAGAAATTTGTCAAATTGGACTGTATCATGGTTACATGTTCACATGGGCTGATGTGCTACATTGTCATGAAAACAAATAATTTGCATGCATTTTTAAGCAACGCCATTAAAAAACAAGTGATGCTTTAGTTCGCTATATTTCGATAGAGTTATTTTTTTACACTTTATAGGCCTTTGCAAGTATCCTCATGAACCAGGCTGCTCTTAAAGTGACAGCAGTCTAATCTTCCTGCTGTCTATCATTCACCTAATCAAACAACAAAAGAGAAAATGCTCTTGACTAAATCACTTTGTAAATAAGAAATATAGATTTAATTTACAGTTTTTATACACTTGATTACTTCATATAATGTATGTAGAATTTCCTATTTATTTGTTTTACTGTAGTTATTTTGTCCTGCTTCTTATAGTTAGTTTCTTATTCTAATTGCTGACTGTTTAGTTGTCTTCAGTGAGCTTTTTTTTAAGGCTAGGAGTATTTATTTGTGAAATTATATCATTTATATGTGAGCAAAAAATGTATATCATAAAGATCATATGTACAGAAAACTATAATATTGTGATATATTGTTGACATGAAATAAAATTACAATTATATTAATATTTTGTGACTTTGTAGCCCCCTACAGTTAAGTGGTTGGAATTCATTTTTGCAAAAATATCACTTTGGTAATTTGGTAACAGTGTACAGCTTTACACTTGCATTTGACGATATATCAATAATACTGTATAAATAATCAGTATGGCTTGTGTTGGTAGTACTACTTAGTATTATATAGACTCTAATGGCATATGAATGGTGACTCTATGGTGCATTTCAATTAAACACAGGGTAAGTTATAAATACATTGATTTACAACGTCCAAATATTATCATGACCGACTAACCTTTCGTACCCAACTAAAAGATCCCACATCTGCTTTATCACTTTTTGTTCTAACCCCCCCACCCCACTTCACTTTTTATTTCAACTGTTGCATTAGAAGTCGACAACTTACATGAGAACAGAAGATCTTTTGATCATGACCGCAGACTCTGTATTTTCATTCACCCTATCATTCGCGGTGTCCTGCGGGTCCTGCAGGCTTCTATCCTCATTATCCTCACTGCCCTCCTGAGCCTGCTTTTTCTCCTTTTCCATTTCCTTCCAGCCACGTGTCAGCTCCGAAACCATGTTGGAGCACTTCCTGCGGCGTGTGGGTGACCCTTTCTTGCTCAGCATCTTGTCCAGTTCATCCGTGGCCGGGTCCTTACAGATGCGTTTGGTCAAAAAGTCAATGCCCGCACTTTTCTCCTGAACTTCCCTCGTCACAGTTTTCACCACTTGTGTGGTTTTTATACGTGACTCCTCGGCGGCCTCCACATCATCCTGGTTTTTATTTCTAGGGTCCTGCTTGGCATGAGACTTCTGAGATTGTTTGACCGCTTTTTTTGCATCTTTGGGGTCTTCTGGGTAGCTCGGGGCCCATCCGCTGGGTTCGCTGGACTGCTTCTCTTCATTTTCGCTCACCCATTGCTGCCAGCTGTTTGTTAAGCTGCACACCACACTTATGGCACGCAGCTTTTTAATGTTCTTGTTCGTTGAGGGCTTCCTTTCTGACATTGTTTACCTCCGAGGGGTTGCTTCACTCATTTAGGTTCTTTGTCCCTGATGGCTTTTATGCAGCACCTCGTTGTGATTCCCAACCTGTAGTAAATTCTAGACTCTGAGCTCTCCCTTAGGCACTGGTGGTTTTGAAATGGGTGAACCAACCTTACATGGCGGTGGAAAGTATGCCAGGCATCTCCGCTGATCATCTTTCCTTGACACTTACCGACCTCTGGGATTGGTGGGGAATCACGTTTCATCATAGATGTTGCCCATCGCTGGGGGTAAACAGGGCAAAGATGTCAGTGAGCGTTAAGCTTTTTCCTAGGCTGCGCAAATGTGCAGACAGCTGCTCTGTGCGTCTTATCTGGATGATTGCACTCAGTTGACTTTGTCTTTAGCATTACCTGATGCTTATCAAGATTAGCAGCGTCAATTAGCAAATGCAACAATGTCCATGTTGTCAATGCCAAATGGTAAACTACATGAACTGTGTGGATCTCCCAACCGTCAATTATACTGTGAATATTTATAGAGGGAATGAACAGATTCTGTATTAAAGCTTATTTTAAATTGAAACCTGGAGACTACAATGTTACTGACCATCACACCACATGGTTTACTTTTTAAAAAATACTATAGTTAACAGATGGCCTATATGATAGATAGATAATACATTGTATTATAACGCGTATATAAAGTAATTAATACACTGTAATAACATCTAGTGTAATGTAAGTTAACTAATAATAAACAAGAAATGATTGACCAGTTTGATTAAGGAAAGAGTTAAGAATGTTAAGAAGTCACTTGATCTGGCACAGATGCAGAGATGTCTTTGGGAAGGGAAAAAAGTCACCTGAAGGAGACACTGCAGGGGTTTCTGCTTGCGTACACAGCGGATAGTCTTGCATTGCACCTGGCAGCATGTTAAGATTTGACAAAATTATTGTGCAACTGAACTAGAAACATCTTTATGCCACAGAAAGGCATTTAAGTGCAGAAGATTGTGCTTGTGCGTATTTGAATTAAAAGTGTGCATTTGATTAAAAGGTGTTTAAGTATGTCAGTTATGTTTATAGGTTTGTTTTCTGATAGCATTGAGAGGCATTATTAATAGTATGTGCATGAAGCGAAGGGAAGGCAGCTGCTGGCTGTCAGTCACATGATGTAGAACTGTGTCAGTGTGTGTGTATATGTGGTGGACGGTCACTGTGACTGCAAGACAACTCTAGACAAATTTAGCATATTCCAGATTGCCTTTGATTCTAGAGACACAGAAAGAAAGAGAGAGAGCAGTGCAACAGAACAAATTCAACAGTAATATCCACTAACAAGAAAGCATATTTGACATACAGTAAAAAAAAAAAAAAAAAGAGCTAGAGTTAAAAAAACAAAACAAAAACAGTTTGGTCAAAACATTTAGCATAGGTTACAAAATGTAGAAGAAATTAGAAATTATTCTCAGCTGTAACTAATACCATATCTAATACCATGTAATACCATAACTGGAGATCACCTAAGCAGAGAAAATAAAAAAAACATAGCAGAATTTACATAATTTTAAGTTGTGTGTGCACTGAATCGCCAGCAGAGGTCCTCATAACAATAGTGTTTCAATTTGAATGGCTGAGAAGGGCTGTCATGTAGGTTACTAAATAATCGTTTTAAAGTGCACATATACTATATATGATTACAATATTATATACACATCTTTTAAAGGTTTTTGAAAGCAGTCTTTTAAACTCAAAGCTGCTTTTATTTTATCCAAAATACAGTAAGAACATTGTGAATAATTCCATTTTTAAGTATCTGTTTTCTAATTGAATGCATTTATGAATAATAGTACAATAAAAGTAATTATCCTATGATGGCAAAGCGTAATTTTCAGCAGCTATTACTCTAGTCTTTAATGCCACATGAACCTTCTGAAATGAGCTGATTCAGGTGTATGATTATGATTACTATTATTATAATGTTTGGGTGTTTAGCTATTGTAGTGGATGCTGCTAGGAAAGTCATGGGTCTGATTATCAGAGAATCTCTGATCAAATGTATGCAATGCATCTAAAAGCTAATCTGTGATAAATTGTCTGTGAAAAGTGTTTTAGGAGATATTTAAAGACCACAACCGCAGACTATCATTAGAGCATAAGCCCAATTATGTGCAGATGTTGAGATAAAGGCAGATCATCCAGAACGAATGATATATGGGGTCATTCTGCAATGCAGGTCAAATGTCAAGGCCTCAAATTCCCTTTGTGTTTCGAACTGAGACCACTTAAATGACCTCATCTCACCCCACACTTTCCACAAAACCTCTGTAAAAAGAAAACTGATGGCCAAAAGCGCTTGGATTGTCCACACGACTTCATCTAAATTAAAAATGCTAATTGAGACACAGCTCACTCTAAGCGCACAATTCATTCTTTCTAAAATACCTCATTTAACTCATCTAGTACACAAATATTTGTCCTACGCCAGCCCTCAGATGGTTTCCATTCCGACCACGCTTTCAACTGATTTATTACATTCATCATTGGTATAGATGGGTACCTCATCCAAAAAGCCAGGTGTGAATTGACTTCCCAAATGTCTGGTACGGCTGTCTGCACTAGACTTATGCTCCAGTGCTTCCTTCATCCATCTGGGCCGAAAATCTCTCCTGGTCAAGGCGGGCAATAGGGTCCAGAGTCGGAGTAAGAGCACCTGTACCTGCTGGTGCGTGTCGCACTTCCCTGTTTCTCCGCCTTTCTGTTTGCCTTTCAATTCCTCCGAGTCTAAAACCGTTCCTGAGCTTGTTTTGTTTGGCTATCATAGCTAATTGAGCAGGCACAGACTTCACCGCACTATCCGAAGCCCTGGGGTTTCTGATTTGCGTATCATTCTGAGCAGGGAAATAGGATTTATGTTGTGGTAATCTGTCTCTGATTAAAGGCACCATTAAGTCTTAAATGCTGATAAAAAAAGAGGTAAATACATCGCTCTGCTGTTACACTGAGGTTGCAGGCAAAGCCTTTGGTTTTCAAAATATTTGCAATAGGTGGAACACATTGCCATCGAAATAACAATTTTTCGTCTCGAAAGTAACAATTTTAAAGAATTATACTCTAGGGTTTTACTCATAGTTATTACAGAATATTTGTACTGTGAGAATCATATTGTACTATGTTGTTTTTGGAGTAGCCGTTTAACTTTAGCTGCCAACCATGAATAAAAAATACCTGCAAGATCACACAGTAGAGGAAAAACAGTACCCAATTCTCTGACAGACATAGAAATTAGACATAGAAATTATAAGAGAGAAAAAGCAGATGAGTAAAAAAAAAAGAAAACATCCATGGATAACAACCGAAGTGTTGCCTTGAACATTCGGGACGCTCCAAAGTCAACAGTGTCAGATCGTGGTCTTCAAATCTGTCTCTAATCCAATAAAGCTCTGCGGCAATGAACGTTATTGATTGTGTTTAGCCGTCTGGAGCGGCCTCATAAATAAACGGAATGGACAGTAAATTAGCTCGTACGTGATCAGGAGACGGCAACAAACCCGCCAACCGGCCAAAGAAGAAATCCCACCCCCACTTTTGCCCTATCTCATGCTCATTTAGTGTCAGGAAGAGTGAGTGGACTCATGCAATCAGATGAGCTCATTATGGACCAAGAGGTACTGTCTGGTTTGGAATTTATTAGACACATTTGTAATGTATCCATTTTTAGGGGCAAGTAAGTGAAAAAGTGAAGAGTTACATATGTGGCGGATTGAGAAACATCATGTTTTGTGTGCGATTGAGCATGAAGTGTCTGGGGCAAGGGTTGGCAAGAGTAACTGTCCTGGCTGATTTATTAAAAGGTATTTAAATGAATAAATATATTATAATAAAAGAAAAAATATTATTATTACTATTATAAGTGCTGTGAAAATGATCACATTTATACAGCTAGTTAATTTTTCTAGATTAAAAGCATTAAACATATTTAGCAGAGTTATAGAGACAGGGGTAGGGATAGCCACCCCACTCACAACTCTTTTTTCTTGACAAGAAGTGTGTTTATTTAAACGCAGAACGTATTTATGGTCACATGAACTCAGAGGCGTTTCAGAGGCGCACTCCACTGTGCATTAGCACTGGCACTAGTCAAGCGAGCCCAGAAATGGTACAGGTGCCTAACGAGCTTTAATAGAACAACAGTAGTGAAATGCAGTCAGATGAGATGTTTCAGACCATAATTCAGTATTACTGTACATACGGCACCCTTATCTGTATGAAAACACAGGGTATTGCCGTTAAGGAATAATGTTATGTTAACATAGCTGTTTCTCTGATGAATAATGCTATAGCCAGTAATTCTACTCTGAAATGTCCGTTCTGGGGGTTCTTTGTTTTTGCAGTACCCATCTGTTAATCTTACAGCTTAAAGCTGCCTTAAAATGCATGCATGTAAGTATTTGTGATGTGATTCGTCAGCTCATTGAGACTTAAGACCTGAAGAGGCAACAAATTGTAAGAAAATACAGTGCATGTCACATCCACATCATGTTCAGCGGTGGCAGTTCTTAAAGTACTTTAGAAACAGTCGCTGAGACATCTATGTATGTATATAATATCTATATCTATGACCACTACAATATGGCAGATGGCTTAAGTATAGTGGCTCATAAAAATGAGAAATCTATAGAGACAGCTGCTAATGAGGCATCTACTTATATATACAGTTATAGCAGCCAAAATAACCTAAAAACCTAGCTGCTTTCAGGTTTAATAATATGGCAACAAGCGAAAAATTATTGTGGTTGAAATGATAATGGTTAAATATAAGAGGAAAAACTATTTCATAGAGACTGTAGTAGTATTGGTATCATTGATACTGACCTTCAGTCATAAAAAGATGCCATTAAACAAATACAAAAAATATACTATCTTTATGTTATTTGTACAATAGTTAGATTAGTTGAGAAATTATTATAAAATAACAGTATATGTAAAACTCTTCATGTTAAGTGGGAATAATTGCGATCAATATATGCTTATTCTTTTTTTCCCCATTTAATTTATTTATCGTAATAAATATATTCTCAGGAATCTTTTAATATTTATGAGTTTGCCCCTGGGTCAGCATCCCTATGGAGAAGTGTTAAGCAAACTCAGCAAGCCATGACCTCATGCTACAGAACTGTATGTCAGACACTAAATCTCCTGAGGTAGTGTTAGTACATTCTTCCTGAGAAGAACAACACCATATTACGATATTGAAAATGAAGGATTAAATCTAGGAGTTCAGCTGGATATCTGAGAGGGAGGACAGGGCTATAAAGTGTAAACATGCTTCCTCTCCTCTACAGTGAGGTATAATTAAGAGGTCTTGCCTTTTTTGTGGGTGTTACATGATTGATTGTCCCTCATCTTTGCTCTACTGTAATAGTTATGCTTTTGGACATAATGGATGGGAAACTATTCTTACACAAAACGCATGCTTGATTGTCTGTGGAGATTACCTCAGATGCGAAAGAAGGTATAAACCCTTTTCTGAATATGTATGCGACTGCAAAAAACATGTTTTCTAGATGTTCAAAAAGAAGTGATACTGGGTACTATCCTTTCTATGAAAATAAGCAATTGTCTGTTGTCTGAGACCTTAATAATAATTAAAAAAAAATCGTATGTATATCTTATTTTAGCTTTTCGATAACCCAACACAGCTCATATTGCTCATATTGCAAATTGTAAATGCAATACTTTTTAGATAATAAACTGCATAGTTACTTTATGGCAACATATGCACATAGCCAAATAGAATGATATATTTGCATCTGTTGCCATGTAGTGCCTGTAAGACTTTTTCAAACCTTTTCAGTTCGAGGTTGCCCCCTTGTGGTCAGATTCACTTCCATTGTGTTGGAGCTTAATTTTTTCTATCCTGATTTATATTCCATTTTTGTTGTGAACCCCTGGTTGCTTTATAAGTTTAAATGTGTTGGGTCTGCCAGTTCTTTCTGGGCTGCTTGTTGGGTATGTAGCACCCAATTTTGGCCCTGCGGTCTTTCCTTGACGTGACTAGCATACAAAATTTCGCCAGTATTATTAAGTCACTGAAAGCAAACAACAGTCCTACTTTTATCAAGGGCATGATTCTCTAAGGGTGCTGTGTTGCTGTGCTCCAAAAACATTAGGATTGCTGCTGGTGAAATAAAGGTTAATGCCACTGAGCAAACAAGCAAACAGAGCTTTTCTCAGAGCACATTCACAGTCAATCACTTCAGTGTGGCTGTGGGAGGGGGAGGACCCTCTTGGGTCTGATTCAGTTGTGGCTAACAGGACGAGAGGGAGTTTGATGAACAGGCCTTTGATGGCCTTGTGGCTCACGGCTCCATCATAACTCATCTAAACACCTCCCATTAGTCTCCTGCATTACCTCAGTCCATTCCCTCTCTCCCTTCAGCCTCAAAACCAAATTTCACTCTTACTCTCTTCATCCATCCATCACCATGAACACCTTCTGGACTTCCAAAAGGGGGAAGAAAAGTCCCAAACCACTAACTGTGTGTTTACACTTTTATTTCCCTTTCAGACCCAAAATCAATGCTGCTTGACAATGCCAAGCAGGGAAATCTCCAGGGCAACTAAGCTGTCGATAGACTGAGTATCTGTTTCTCTAAAACCAAAGGTTTGCCAGAAACCACTATTGCATTTTAAAAATATAAAGACCCTGAGATCAACAAGTTGATGCATATTTAAAATGAACTATTTACTCATTGGCATCGCAGTGAGGCTGTGCGTTTCTCAGGCACTTGAAGCACTAGAATTGACCCAAAAATAAAAATTCTGTCATTATTTACTCACTCTCAAAATCAGTTCCAAATCCTATATTGTTTCTTTCTTCCATGGAACATAAAAAAATATATTTTGCACAATGTCATTCCAACTCACTATGTTAAGATCGGTCATGGTTAACGTCACCCTGGCACGATTCTTGAGCTGTTTGAATGTGCACAAATGTGAATGGAAGGGCAAAACAGACTCAATGGGAAAACATGCTTCTTTTCTTACAAAACTCTAAAATGTACCTGTACAAACAGATCACTGCAGTTTTCAACTTTAAAACATTAATGCCAATAAAAAACCAAAGACTTTTATTATTTTTCACACAAATACTTGTTACAGGGGCAGATTGTCAATTAATAATCATGCCACCATGCCATCACCTAAAAATATCTTTGTAAACTTGCTCAGTAGCTCACCTGGTACAGCATTGCTGTAGCAATATCAAGCTCTTGGGTATGAGTACCATGAAAAATGCAAGTCATGATAAAAATTCTCAAACACTTGTAGAAGCAAGCTGTCATGGCACCAGCAAATTGCATTTTTACTGTAGTTAGCACTAAACATTTTAGATTTAGTGTAGGTGGTACAATAAATTATTTATAGTCTAAACACGATGAAGACTTAGAGCCACTCACTGGAGATTTTACTTCTGAACTTCCACAATATAAGTGACAACCAATAACAAAAAAAACAATTGCAATATTCACATTTATTTATTTTTAATAAATCTGAACACACATTTAAGTGGCTTGCTGAAAGAAGTCATACCACTTAACTAAAAGGCACATTTTTACAAGTCTGGGTTGAATGTCTTACATTTCAGTCGGTTCTTCACACAACGTATGGCACAAGAGTCATACAGGTGACATTTGTGGTGCTTTTTGACTTCAGTTAACTGAAGTGATGACATCGTCTAAACTATATTTACATCTGTTAAACAACAAGGCCAACACAACAGTTCTTCTGCATTAATCCTAATTTGAACAAACCACGAAAGGAACATGCTTTGTTTTCAAAAAACATTTAAAATAGCCCCAAACGGTGCAATCCACAGCTTCAGCATGTTTTAAACTCACCCTGGGAATAAGTTCAAGTGGTCCTGTGCCAAAGAAATTCCAGAAGATTCATTTTTCTGTTCGCCTTCCTCACTCTAACTTGCGGGAAAAGACTGCTGTAAGAATGCCTTTGATATCCTTGTGACAAAAAGTCAGAGAACTTCAAGGCGCAGCCCAAAACAATAAAACAATT
>JAUMHI010000064.1:12358156-12424494 GCA_032359435.1 Enteromius unitaeniatus
CTTTCACTGTTATGCTGATGATACTCAGCTATATATTTCTTCTCAGCCAGGTGAAACACACCAAATTGAAAAACTAAATCATTATACATTACCATCTCTCTGTTCTCCTACTTGATAATGTTCAGTGCTTTTCTACAATCTAATAAAAGTGATTGATTGATTCATCAAATTTGTGAGCTATAATTTAAACTGATTAACTATTAACATACATTTTACAAAATACTATTAACATCTTTTAAAAGATAAATGTAAATGT
Organism: Enteromius unitaeniatus; assembly: GCA_032359435.1. Classification (NCBI taxonomy): domain Eukaryota; kingdom Metazoa; phylum Chordata; class Actinopteri; order Cypriniformes; family Cyprinidae; genus Enteromius; species Enteromius unitaeniatus. The sequence goes on from JAUMHI010000064.1 coordinate 12,358,413, forward strand.
TAAATAGTCTCTCTTGTTGTTCATTTGTTCATTAAGGCTGCATTTAGAAAAACACAGTATAAACAGGAATATTATGAAATATCATTACATTTTAAAACGTAAAAAATGTTCTGCACTAGAGCAACATTTGTTATTATTTTTATAGTACAATTAAAGATACTAAGGTAAACGGTAGTCAAACTAAATATATTTTACACACAAAAACTAGATGAACACACACCTGCTCCATCTCCAGTCACTGCAGTTTCAAGCAGGCAATGCACTCAAGTCCTTTGCATTCAGTTACAGTCGTCCCACAAATGTCATGTCATGCTATGGCCTTTGTTTCATTTTTGAGCTTAAACATCTGCATAACTAACACAGGACATTGTTCCTTATCCTCCTTCTCACCAGCCTTAATGAACTATTGCCGAATCAGTCCAAGCCTTACTAGGAAAAGCTGATGAAAACGGAGAATGGAATGAGATTTATTTGGTGTTTCACAACAGCACCCCGAGGGAAGTGTTCTGGTGTCCGGTCATTTTTTTTTCCTAATCTGAAACAATGGCAGTTTGGTAATGTTCCTCACTGGATATGTGATGTTTATTCTGAATAAAAGAAGATGTACAGATGTGTTTTTCCTAGTTGAAATCGTGTTCATCAGATGAGCATGCTCCAAAACCTAAGCTATTATTCTACGACGCAAGCTAAAAGAAGGCAGGAAGCAAACAAACAGTCCTTTTATAGTACAGCAGCAGAAAAACAAAAACCCGAGTGCTATAAGTCACACGTGCCATAGGGGTCCATGCGTCAAAGCCCCTTGCCAAAGACTGAAAATAAAAAGGCTTATATATTGTTTCCTCTCTGCGGCTGTGGGACATGTCAAAACCCATCCAAGTGTAGTGTGATAAGCGTGAGGCCCACTCTTGAGAGGAACCCACGGTTAGCTCCTGCCGTGTGCCTTTAATCTGTCACATCCCATCTGAAACATGCAACAGTCCTGCAGCGGTAATATTTCTTTAATTTGGTAATGTTGCTGTGGAATTTAAGCTGTCTCTGGAAACATGAAATACTGTATGCTGCATCTTAAAGATACTATATTGACAGTTACTGCGCCCTTTTGCTGGCCCAAAACAGCTTTAAATTTCATTTTGATCTAGGAGGTGAAACTGATAATTCACGGTTACTCCTTTTGGACCTCATCTGGATATTACATTGAGCAAATAATGTACAAAAACTGGCTGTCAATAAAGGAGACCTTTGGAATTTGTCTGTGCGCCCTTTTGCTGACAGCACTTTGGAAGAACCTTGTGATATTGATAGTATAGACTTTTAATGCTTTAGCAGAGAGTTCACAGCCTGCAGTGTGTGTATGCCAAGACCTCCATACAAAATTCACACCAGACACAGCAGAAGAGATCTTCGCAAAATATCTGGATTTAAAACTTGGCTGACCAAAGATGTTAAATCAAGTTCATTTCATCTCCTTTTTAAAAACAAACATATACTGTAGCACCAATTAAGTCTTTCCAGGACTTGAAAAGCAGGCATATCTTGCGGTATGACGTCATTTGTGTCTGCTGCATATACTCAGTCACTCTTGATACTGGACTGTGACATTAGTAAAATTTCACATATTATATACATGCTGAAGCCACAAGGCACTACTATAAAGATCAAATTTGACCCTGAACCACAAAACCAGTCAAAAATGTATACATAATCTGGGGCCAGTTGCTTAAATTGTTTAGACTAGTCTTAAAAAGTTTGTAATTAGTTTTTTTTATAACTTTGTAATTCGGTTATGAAAAGGGAGATTGGTCTTATTTTTATTGTAAAAGTAAGACTGATTACCCCTTGGCAACTGCTAGTTATGCAATTGGCCCCTGTAAAGCTGAATAAATAGGCTTTCCATTGATCTATGGTTTGTTGGGAACAGACGATATTTGGCCAAGAATATCTGGAATCTGAGGATGCAAAAAAATCGAAATATTGAGAAAATCCTTTAAATCTTAATACATATTTTACTTAGAATACCCCCACAAACACATTATGCAAAAAAGAATATTGTGGCCATCAGTATGTGTTTTGTTCTGGATGCTGGTTCCCCACCAAATTTAACTGCTGTAGCTTAACAATCAAGACTTACTTGGTGAATCAGCTCCATGTGAAACACTGTGGCTCTGCTGGCACAAATCACCCGGGACTGCACTGATTTAAGCAGGTCTTCTCAGCAGGGATATACACACTCTACTCAATCAATATACAAAGCAGTCATGTAAACACAGGCGGAGTCTGGGTGTCTGTCAGGGCTGTGGGCATTGGCGCTGGGTCAGTGGCATTCAGCCCAAGAATATGAACAAGACTGACCCCCCGGCATGACCCCTTCCCAATGGGAAAACAAGGTTGCTGCAGTACTGTCAGGTCCCTTCAGAGACTCCAAGATACTGACCCCTATCCTCCATAACTTTCCTTGTGTAGGTTCACCCTAGAAACAAAACACTGGGCTCTCCCCGAATTCCACTCACACTCACACAATAAAAAAACCTCCAAACCGGCTGCTGTAAAACTTCCATAATATGAAATAAATCTCTATATAATTCATTTTGAATTAGTGCAAGATATCATTCTTCAACTCTTCCTTACATGGCTTATTAAAATAGCTGAGTAAAATGCTTCTGCTCAGCTAGAGATTGGCAATGTAATTTACGATCACATTCAATATTGTGATGTAGAGCACTGTATAGGTGCCAAGCTGACATTAGCACAGCATTGATCTTTTGAAGGAACTACGCTCAAGATCCATTTAACTGATTGCTATATTCTCAGAAATAAAGGAGCTTCAGAATTCATAAGTTGTGTAAACATGACTGTAATAAGAGCTGGTGTTTATCAGCAGCATCTGCAACAGCACTTTCAAAACTGTCAAGAATTTTTATACATGTCATAAATGGTGCAATGGGTATTTTTCTTCATGTCGGTTTTGTCTCCTTTTCGCCCGACTTCATTTTTTTCTCATATTATGCAGTTTTAAAATACATCTGTATTACATGTATTACAAGGATGGAGAAAATTACATAATAGTGAAACTATATGGCACTTACAAAGAGATGCAGCAGTCTGACACTTTAAACCACTTAGACCACTTATCATATATATATATATATATATATATTCCAATGTTGTCACTTCAGATATATCACAATCATGTCAGTATTGAATGAATGAATTGTTATGCCAGATCTACCACAGTTGACATGCACTTCCATTGTTGCTGATGTAAACCAATTATTTTAAAATCCCTAGTAAATCAAATACCGCCCATTGTTCAGCAGTCAAAACTAAATTGCAAAACTGAGACAGTGACCCTGTGGTTCACCCATGTCTTAAGTCAGTGTAGTGTCACAGACATTGATCATTTTCCCAATTGCTGTCATGGTCTGTCTATTTGGTGCTCTTGAAACTAGTTGAAGTTTCCATTGCTAAAGCCTAAAAAGTCCACACAGGGCAGAGTTGTGGTCAGTTAGCACCACCGAGGCATATAACATTACTTTGCGATAGCAGTAGATAACTATACTTAAGGTTTGCCAAAAGAATGCACAAGACCTGGAAAAAGATTTAATTGGAAAGGTTATTTTTTCCATGCCAAAGTCTGATTTTCATCTTGTTTTAGTGTTTACATTAGAATATATCTCAGTCTACACTTAATTTTTTTGCTGAAATATTCTTGACTTAAATCCATGTTGTAGCACAAAGGTTAAAAATACGCACACACAAGAAACACCAACTTGAAATGCACGTAAAACTACTCACAAAATACAAAACTTGAAATTGTATTAATTTTAAATGTTTAATATAGTTTAAAATGTGATTTGAAATAAAATAAAAATAGATTTTTACTTAATTCATTTTCCTTGATGCATAAAAGTTATATTATTCAGAATTAATAATAAAAGTTATATTATTAAAACAATTACAAAAAATACTATATAAGGAATATTGTCAGAATAACATTACTGACTTTGACAAAAAAAAATAAAAACGATCACAGTTTAAATATAACATTAGAGATTTACTATTCAAATTATTAAAGTGTCAAAACTAATATACATTTGTAATACTGCTGTCTAATAATGCTGAGTGATTTGTTGGATCACACTTTTCACTCCCCTCATATACCCAAAATTATTGCCTCGAAAAACTTGCTTATGTCAAGAAAAAAAGGAGATGGTCATTATTTGAAATTTATTGTTCTGGCACGGTATACATTCAGCCATGTGCTATTTGCTCACTTCAACCTTTACCCTGTATGTAGTTTGGAAATCATTAGTATTGAAAAAAACGTAATAAACTTGACAGTTAGTCCTTTTCATGATTTAGGTTATGGGATTATGCTCCATTATTTCTGTGTGCAATTATTGCTATTCTAATACCAACTCTTTTGTAAACTAGCTGTAAATGTAAGCGAATGCAAGCAGCTGGCAGTCAGACAAATATTTCCTGACTGGAAAGTCTCCACGTTGGTTCTGACAAATAGAAATGCTTATGCATCGTGATATGTTAAATCCTAAATTATCCACTGTAGATTCATGCACACGCTTGTGGAATTATAAAGTGCTTTTATGCCGTAGACTATGTGTGTGTGCATGTATTAAGCACTATTCTGAAACGCTGGGGTTACGGCCATACTTAAAGACATATTTTACCCAAACATAAAAATATTAGGTCCCACTTTATATTCAGTGTCCCTAATACCTGTGTACTTACATAGTATAACTAGATGTGTATGTAGTATGTAACCACAGTGTAAGTCACACCGGTACATAGTATCTACAGCTGTAATATTTCTGTAACTACCCTCAGAATGGTATGTGTAAGTACAAATGTGTAACAGGATATTGGTAACAACACTTTTTTCACTTCACTAAGTAGTCATGTAACAGGAATTACATAGCTACATTTTGTAACAGTGTAGTTGTGTAGGTTTAGGGATATGTAAAGTGGGTGGAGTTGGTGCACCTCTGTAATAATAATATTACTGTAATAATATATACACCTCAGTGTATATACATGGTAACTCCTCAGGAACTGCCCACTTAATATAAAGTTTAACATTCTGGACACCAACCACAATTTATATGTAAAGCCTAATTTCCTGCCCGCTGCTGTGTAACATCAGAGTAATTGCATGCTAAATCCAGAACAATTGTCTATTTAATATAAAGTGTAACACTTTATTTACCAAAAAGTGCTGTTAGTCTCGTTACACATTTGTACTTTCATTACCAAAAATTGTTGTTACCAATGTCCTGTTACACATTTGTACTTACACACACCATTCTGAGGGTTGTTACATGTGTGAAGTTACAGAAATATTACAGCTGTAGATGCTAAGTACCGTACAGTGTGTACTTACACTGGGGTTACATACTACATATACATCTAGTTACTATGGAAGTACACAGGTATTAGGGACACTTAATATAAAGTGGGACCAAATAGGGTCATGTTTTACTCTACCTCATGTCATTCCAGAGCTGTAGATTTGTTCCTTTGTGGAACACACAGGTTTGGTAAGACAAGTACAATATGAAATTTCGGTGATTACCTAATAACCTATATTTTCTATGAAATACAGATGATAAGACCAGACCTAGAGAGCACAAACTAAACTGGAACAGCATAAAACAGGCTGTAAACATTTTGCTGATGCAGCTAGGATTTGAAAAACAAATATAGACAGGACTATCTGCATACCAAATCTACCGGTAGTGCTTTTTATATACACAAACTACAAAAGGTGGTCAGGTCAGAATCTGAAGGTCTAATCTGAATTGCCAGAGGTGGCAACCTCTTGCACACTTGTGTTGGGCCAAAGAAAGAGTTAGTTTCGGCCAGTATTCTCAAGAGGCAGTGTGTGATTACCATAGCATAACAGTTTGAGAGAACAAATCTATTTTTAGAGATGAGAATGCTGATTAGATTCCTGAAACTCTTTAACAGCACAGGCCACTATAGGCCAGCCAACTGTGCAGGACACCACGGACCACAGCCCTGCTAAGATCTACATATTTTCAAGCTGAGAGCTCACAAGCGCTCACCTGCCTGTGCATGAGAGACAAGTGCAATGGAGAAAGACTGCGTTTGACTTTTTTTGTATTTTAAAATAAGAATTTTAAGTGATTCACAAGGGTACAAAAAAGGGGAAGCGTGACACAACCCTAATTCAACTCCAGATGGAATTAAAACAAACAGTTTGATTGTTCCCCATAGCTTAAACCATGAAAAGCATTTTGAAGATCCCAGAGACTGTATATGAATGAACACAGTAACTTATAATAACAACACTTTATATTCTCACGAACTAAATATAACATACTTGTTTATACACGTAATACATAAAACGTATTACTTATAATAATTTAGTTTATGTAAGAGACGCTAATGACTTTGCCATCAAAAGAATTAATAGTACTTTAAAATATTTTGAAATAAAAATCAGCTATTTAAAATTGTAATAATATTTCACAATATTACTTTTGTGCAGTATTTCCAATGCACAATTTAAAATGCAGCCTTTGTAAGCATAAAAGGCTTATTCTGAAAAATGTTTAAAAATCCTGCTGAACCCACATGCCAGATCGGTTCAGTTTATAAAATCTTAAAATAGCATGTCTTTTACAAAAACCCTTTCTGAACTTTTCAAATCAGTGATTAACGAGCTGTTGAGCAAAAAAAAAATGTTTCCAGCGTAAAGCATTAAAATAATGAGCAACATTCACTTAAAGCAGAAAGTACCTGTAATTGTGTTTTTCGCTGTCGGTGTGGAAACTGTCATACTGAGAGAAGGCCTGGTGTCCGTCCCAGTCGGTCAGCTCCACACGGAGGGCATACTGCTTCTGATTGGTCAGAATGTGCACAAACTCATTTCCCAGCCAGTGTTCAGCCGACACGCTCCCAAAGCCCTAGAAAAGAGGGTGGACTCTGGGTCAGTTTAAGTATCGACTTGGGTCACAGAAGGCCTTGGATACGGCAGTGGGAAAGAAAATCCTGTCCAAGATATTTCAAGCCTAATAGATTCAACACAGGGACTGAATTCCGCAATTCATCATTTTCTAGAGATAATAATTACAGATTTTCATAAGGTTTTGACACATTAAACCAATGGTCTGTTTCTGAGCCTAAATGTTTAACGGCTGCATCATATCTGGAAAGACTGAGAAAACACACTACATTAAAACATGGCAATTACGGTACCAATATATATATATATATATATATATATATATATATATACATATTTATTTATTTATTTATTTATTTTTGCAATGCCAATGAGAAATGCAGAATTGTATATATAGTATCTGATTAAACATGTAGTCTATGACATGACTTGAGATGAGAAGCAGTATGTTGTCTCGTGTCATTTCTATGGACACACACACAAAAAAATCATTTAACAGTCAAGTTTTGGCTTCCAACGATATTTCGGATGAGTTCCCATGTCTGTAATCGATCTATTCAGCTCTAAACAGCTGCAGAAAGGCTTCTGAAACATGTCATAATGCGGCGCAGGTGCTAGCGACAGTAATAATTACTGTACAGCGTAACAGAACCACATTCAAGTACGAATACAAATCTTTAATGAGCAACATGTGTAATTAGTGTACCTTTCCAAACATTCCTCCCTGCTTCTAACAAATGAGAAAATTTCCAACGAAGGCAATGGAAAGCACGAGTGTTGGATGGATTTTAACATATACTGTACACATACCGTAATGTATTATTTTAACCCTGCATGGCACAAATTGTGTTCTGTATGTAAATAAGAAATGTATATAATCACAAAAGATGTATCAGTAAACGAATGACACAGTAAGAAAATGTGAATTGGAAATTTAAATAAATTATACTTCTTTATTTCCTAATGGATGTTTTTGTGTACTTGAAACTGTACTGTACTTTTAAACTGAACAATTCTTCAATGTTTTGCATTAAAGAAGCCTTTTTCTCACTGTTGTTAACACTTTTTGCCTTTTCAATAAAACATTTCTGCATTAATTTTTTTCTGAAAAGAAGAACTACACATAATTGTGTTATTTCTACAATTGTTTTGTGGAAAGCGCTTCCAAATAAAAGAATCAATGTAATATAATCCATGTCAGCATTTATAAACATTCTCAAGGAGTAAATGCAATACAGCCATTTCTCATTACAATGAAGCATTGTTGTGTGTAAACATCAATATTTTTAGTAAAACTATGTGACGGTGTAGAAGAAGTGGAGATGTGAAATGTGGAGAACTTCAGCTGAGTAAAGGGAGTTTTGAAAAGGAAAATCAAAGGTCATATTATTGGATGAGAAATATGTTGCCATATGGCTATATTGTATCACAGCATATAATAATTAAACAACGCCTATATGAGTTTATATGAAACCAAAATGAAACATGCTACAGGCAAAGCGATGATGATATCACTTATATTTTGTTACAGACTGACTAGAACCTTCTTCTCACTTATTAATTGCTGGCTCATGGGAGCAGGTGATTGATGAGCAAGAGTAACAGTGCAGTAAACATGAGTATTTATAACATAATATTTGCCTTTAGCACTCCTGTGAGGGTAAAGAGGCTCCGTCCTCCAAAAATCCTTATAATGTGCCTGAAACCTGATGGCTGTTTTTCCATAACCTGTATCTGTTTATGTTGTCCAGGGGTGCTTATTCTGTTCTGATTGGGTTTCCCCTTGGAAGCTTGGCCTTTGTGCATGAGATGGTCCCTGAAGCGCTTTCTCGCCATGAAACCGCATCATTCCTTATGTGAGTAATGTAGAGAAAAAACTAAGATCAATTGTTATTTTATACCCTAAAACAGGGAGTTCTCTAGGGTGTGTGGTTTTCTATATAACACAGCATCGGTGTCTCAACAACTCACTCAGTTGCTATGTATCATTCCAGTAATAGCCATTCAAAGTGGCCTGTCCAAAACCCTTTCTCTTGTAGAGAGGAATGGAGAAAAGTCAGATTAACACTGCCAAAACCTAGGAACAATTGTTTCCATAGTCTAAATATCTGATTCCATTCGGATGAAGAGTTTTTCCCATCTTCCTTTGGGAAACTGATTGGGAAAAGAGAAATAAAAACCTTGATGGTGCTGATAGTGACTGGCTGGAGCAGATACTTAAATGAGAAAAGGTGGAGTTATTCCAATATTTCATCTGATCCAAACCAGAAAAAAAGAACATACAAATAAAAGCTTCAGCGAGAAGTGCACCAACTCTTTTATGAGAGTCTGTGCCGATTTTATGTCCCTTAACCTCAAACAGGACCAGGTCAAAGATGTGGCTTTTTCAAAACATGGCTGTCATTCATTATTATCACCATGTTGAATATTAAAACAATAGACCTATCAATTAATCAACTGTTTGAGATCCAGTCAATCAATAGATGTTATTTTGAGGGCAAGTGAATTTATACTCTCGCAGCCTATTTTATTTAAATGAGCTTCAGAGATGTCGCTATTTTTAACTCAACGCACTCCAAATGACAAATGTTTTGAACTTTTTGTCTTAGATTTGATCTGCGGAATAGGCATTTTTGATCTTTGCCGTTTTTGGCAAGTCCAACGCTGCGTTAGTTCTGGATCTCTTCAATAGCTTTGCTTCCATCCAAGTTGCAAATTTAATTTATGTTATGTTTGCTAGCAAGCAGTGGAAGATTCCTCATGGCTGGATGTGACGGTATGTCAAAGTTTAGGGAGGTAATAGTACAGCCCATTATTTTTATTACAAACGTTGGCATTTCAGAATGACCAGAATGGTGTTGTTATTTTTAGATAAAACTATTCAACATTTTTTCCCCGTTAATTTAAATAAAGCTACACAAATTTAATATTAGATGAATAAATCTAACTTAAAAGATTTGAAATGGGCGAAATAAGTTGGGGTTAAAATACAAATAAATAGTAAAAGTACAACTGAAATAAATTAAAGGAATACTAATAAAATTGCCAAAAAAGTAAAAGAAGTAAAATGAAAAAGAAAATAAAAATGCTACTTAATACCAGCTCAACATTTCTTTTTTGACAGAATTACTTAGTCACATAACTTTATAAATATATATATATATATACACCTACCTACTACCTTGATTATAACCAAAAGAAATTGAATATTGCAAACAATAATTTAAATAAATTTAAATGTATGTTTAATGTGTATTTTTTTATTTTATGTATCTTTGTGTTTACCTGTATTTTTAATGCAATATCTTAAACCTCACCTGGATGTAAGCAGGATGGGTAATTGGCTTATATGTAACTTTCTTTGTAGTCAACAGTAGCATTAGAACTAATCTACTAGTTACATCATGAAATGGAATACTTTATCACATCATTAAAAATAATGTCTGAAAGTATGATTGAGTGATTTAATATTACGTTTCAGCCTGTTGTGGCAACAACAAAGTCCCAGCTTTGCTCTAACTTTTGTTTTTTTCACACTGTTAATTTTTTTTCCCAAAGAATAACGCTGACTTCATGCAACCTTCCTAGCACAGGGAGAACCCCATTATCTCATTTGACTCATCTGTTTCCTACTCTATGGGGTGTCATGGTTATCCTTCAGTCTTTTGAGTCTAAATCAAAAACAGATGAACGGAGAAGATATATCGCCCATATGCGTTGCTCAAATGAGAAAGATCATGTCCACCGTTACAGAGCGAGGGAAAGAATATGGCAACATACCATTTTATATTCTTTCCATGTTCTCTGGAAGTCCACTGTACCATCTTCACGTCTTTGGATTATGGTCCAGCCTCCGCCCGCAGACTCCATGTTACAGTACACCTGTTTGGAGACAGACATGCACATCACACACATAGAAATATACAAGAATGAAAATACCACAAAACATTTATCTTGACCTTATGGATCTGTATGTCCTTATACCAACAACATATACCCCCATTAGCTTAGTGACTTCTCTAAACAGTGATTAGCGGAGAGGTCGAGGAGCAGGCCTGAGATCAAAGCTGTGGCGCTCAGGGACACCTGGCTGTAATCTAGCACAGTGGGTAGAAAGCCGTGGCGTCACCCAGCTGAACACACAGACCAACCTGGTTGCAATTAATGCAGTATCGGTGGCTGGAGCAACACCAAAACCACATATTTAGGGACAGATATGTATATTCAGGGATACAGCATTTTTCACACACATTCACGCAGTAAAAAGTGGAAATTTGCACTTCAACCTCGCCTCACCTCATCCTTTTGTTAGTGTTAGTATATACATAATATCTTTATCATTTAAAATTGTATTTCTGACTAGGACAAATGAGTCAATTTATGTTGTTGGTAACCAAACACTTTAACTTTAACTTCTATTTTAGAAGTAAAAGTAAAGCAAATTCAAAGTGCAAATAAAATAAACTAAAACACTTAAAAGTAAAACAATATATACTTTACATCAAATGTTAACTGTTTGCAATCTTTTTTTTCTTTTTCTTTTGCATCTTGGTGTTAACGCTTGGTCCCAAACCTTACATCTATGAATAAAATAAGGATGGCTTAAATTAACTATTTAAACTTTGTAATATTATTATATTAACTTTAGTTGACATAGGGCTGGTTTCCCAGATAGGAATTAGATTAAGCCAGGACTAGACCTTTGCTAATTTAGGACATTTAAGGAAACATGTCTTACAAAAATGCATTATCTATGAGCATTTTAAGACCAAACAATGGCAATTATGTATTTTAAGATATCTCTAAGATACCTTTTTCCAGTTTAGACAGCTCTTAACATTTATTTTAATCTAGGACTAGTCTTAAACCCTATTCGGGAACGGACTACTACATAAAAATAAAATATTCTTTTATAAAATAGCCTATAATATAATAAATAAATTTAAAGATGTCTTTAACGGTTTATGATCGAATGCAAGATTTTGTGGTCTTCTTGATATTAGGCAAGTATGTGACTTATCTTTTCTGTGTCACAGACAATTTCCTCAGTAGAGGACTTCAAGGTGTCATTGTATCATTTGGATCACCACGTTATGTAAAATCTCGATCTTGAATGTTGTGGCATTATGTTTACCTCCTGATGTATATTATTCCTGATCAGAAAACACAATTCCTACCTTTTTAGTCTCTTGTGGGCTAATGTTGATAGTGTAAACTCCATTTTTCTGGAATCCTGCTTGGTAGAGGTCGGCACAATCCCGAAACTTCCTCTCCTCATCAGCTTGCTTTGTGCTGTTTGGCACCACTAAATACACAAAGAAAACCATGTTAGAAACAGCAAAAACATAAACGATCAGAGAAATAATAAATGGAGTTGTTTATATTGGTACACGTACATCAGAAAACGTTTGTGGATCTGCCCCGATGCGTTGAACTAATAAAACAATTTCCACTCACTCACTCGCTCAGCATGACCGAGCCTCACATTTAGCCAAACAGAACATATCAACTTTCATTTCAACAAGACAACAATATTGCAGACTAACAGCCTAGTGATATTTTAACAAACCTCTCAAATCCTGGCAGGTGACAGGTATTTGTCGAGACCCACTGAGAGGTGAGATAATTTACATCAACCTCCTTGAATTTAATAAAAGAGGGTTTAAGGTGGAATGTTCTGGAGCTGGCCCAGAAGCAGCTCCTAAAAAGGAATCTCCTACACGTGTATATGTATAGAAAAGGATTATTTATAATGCATAATTGTGATTGACAACAAGTATACAGTATTTATTTCTTTAGCTTCTGTCAGCAGGCCTACACGGAGGGATGTGTATAAAACTGTCCGCACTTAATATCTGTTTCATGTTACAAACCCATTCGAACAGCTCAAAATATGTAAGCACAGCAGAAAATGACACTGCTGTACAATATCAGAACTAATAATGTTGAAAAATATTGCACAGTGTGGAATAAATCACATCCTGAGTTAATGGAATAAATAATACACAGAGTCACGGCAAATTCTAAATACTGTATCGGTTTTCACGGAGGATTTCAAATCTGGTTAGAATTATTTGGAAATTGCGAAGCACAGCAAGGACTTCCAAGTTTGCCCGCATTATCAACATGATCTTCTTCCAGTGATTGACATATTTCTAAGTGTGAAAGTCTTTTAATCAAAGTGCTGATCTCCGGCTCTTAAAGAGGAGCGCCTCGGCTCTGACAAACCAACAGCTGCGTCTCTTTCCATCTGCAGACAATTACGCCGCCAATATTTTGAAACCAAGCAAGAGTCTGCGGACAAAATACTACAAGCTATAAATTTCAAGTTCCTGTTATAACAAGTGGTTTATATTTACCCACCGTGTCCTAGTTATATAGATGGAAATTCCTTCCGATTCCCCTCTACCTTTTTCTTCTTTCACTGCTAAAGACCGCATCTCAGTTTTCACACTATTGTTGTTTCTGTTGGGACCATTTAAGAAGAGGAGATGTCACTGCTAAGAGAGACGTGTCAGGGGTGTTTAGGCAGAACTTTGATCCCTGTCGCAGGACGGAGGGCTTGGGCAGGCAACCCTTCATTCAGGGATATTATTCCTGCCGCTTCGGTAAAGGATTGAGTGTCAGTGACAAGGATCTCCCACTGTGACAGGTTGACAGAGGGGAACTTCGCACTGCGGCGTCTAACACAACAAAAACCCAGCTGTGTCAGACGTATAGCCAGGAGCTGAAAATGGCAGGACTGGAGAGCAACAGAGACAGACAAGTTCAACCCGAGCAAAGACAAAACACAACAAAAGAAAATAAAGCCTAATTGCTGTTACTGTACATATATATATATAAATAAAAATGTATCAATAAAAAAAAGTAAAAAAAAAGGCCTAAAGCTCATAATTGCACATTTAAATAAATGTATATGGAAAAATGTAATGCAATTTAAGGCAGTGCCAGCGGTGCGAAGGTCACTGATCGAAATTCCAGGAAAAGCAAGAAATAAAATCTATATTGTAAGACGGATAGTTCCGGTCCTTGATTCTGATTGGTTGAGCATTCAAAATGTTTCTAAATCTGTGTGTTGCTTGGAAACCACTTTGTTGCAACCACAACCGTTTCTGAGGATCTACATTGTTTGGCGGAAGAATAATGTTTTTATTAATATCATTTCATTGCATTTGCTTTGCTTTATTATATTTTGTGAAACCTTACTATGTAAGGCTTTGTATGTACTACTAGGGGGTTTTAGGCACTCTGCGTTGAGCCTAAAAATGCCCCTTAGCTGTTTTAAATGCACTATAAACCACGGCTTCTCTGGGCTTATTGCTTCAATAAAATGTGTACCTTGAATGCAATGCAAGTTAATATGGATAAAATAAAATACATTTAAAAAAATGCAAGTAGTTGTACATTCAAATAAAAAAAAAATTATCAATTAAAAAAAGTTATTGTAGAGAGCTATGAAATATTTAAAAATGCTTAGAATTTCTTTCATGTTATATTTTGAGTTTAGTCCTAACTCATGGACCACACAAACTATGTGATCTTTGCAAAACATAGACTTCTGCCCACGTCTTAAGCCCAGGAACAGCTAAACTATGGTAATTGAGCTATTAAACAGCCTGTGTCCTGGCTCATAAAATTATAAATCACATTATTTATTTACATTTGAATTCTTGGTGATTCAGTTGAGACTTTTGTTTGGAACAAGTTGATGTGAACAGAACATCCAAGTAGTGATTTTATAAATCAGGATTCTCCACACGCTTGAAGACACAAAATAAAGTTTCAAATAAGCAAGAATTGAAAATCCCAGTGCGGTGTGCTGGCAAAATCAATACTCAAACTACTGCACTGCATCTTTATATAAACAACTGAGACGAAAAAATCAGATTCTTTCAATTGGACTGAGAGATCGTGAGAATGATGACCACCAGCTGAGCGAGCAGAACTGCAATAATGAGTATTTTTAAAAACATTTCCTAAGCCATAAACCATCATAATCATAATGTGTGCCTGAATCCAAAAATCATAATCTGACATATTACATTTTTTACAATATATTTTCATGAGTCATAGCCTGTTCCTCCCTATAGAGACAGAAAATAATATTTTGTTCTTCTATTCAAAAAAAAAGAAAAAGAAAAAAAGATTGATGCTATTGAGTAAATAATAATTAGCAAATAGGGATTTATTACAGACATCCAAAGGCTGTCATAGTCACGTTTGAATGAGAAAAGCAGCATGATAAACAGTGATTTCTGTCAGGGAGTTTAGAGCTTTACTAGACCGTTGTTATGGATGTTTAGTTGAGTCGTGATTTTAGACAGGCAATCTAAGAGACCTACAGTGCCTTCCTTGCCACCTATTTGGATGGGTCGTCCCACAGGAGTCATTAAGTTTGACGAATTCAGCCAGAGGTCAGGAAAATGACCTCTAGAGCACACTGCAGCTGGACAATGCAACAAAAGGCTATTTAGAATCTCCATTTATCATAATTTGTTTGGTAATGTGCACAATTATGCTTGCTTGTTAAAATCACCCAGAAATCATGTTATGGGTCCCATCTTACCATTACGCCAAACCACAGTGAACCTAAACTGTATTTATACGCTCAATTGACCCACTAAATGAACCCAATTGTGAAGTTTTATTTAGGTTTCAAGCCCAGGCACTGATCAAAACCTAGCTGGAATCAAAAACGGTCTCATTTAGCGTGATTGGCTGATGTACAAATAGGAACGTCTAAATCCAAGAAGCTGTAGGGTGTTCCACTATGAGCTGATGTTCTTTCCTGTGTGTGTTCTGTTACTGAGGTACTTGATTATTTACTGTCAGATCATGAAAATAAATAAGCATTTATTTTAGAATATAAATTTGTGAGACCTGGGATTGCTCCAAAGCTATGACTACATGTTCAACAAATAATTCAACTAAAACAGAGCAGTAGATGTCAACTATAGCTACACAAACCCAGAGGTTCAGGGTTGATAAGATTTTTTTTATTATTTTTATTATTTTTATGTTATTTTTATTCAGCAAGGATGAATTTGATCCATAGTGACAGTTTGACAGTTTTTCTAAAGATTGCCTTAACTCCATTTTCCAAGTCTTTCTTCTCAATATGATAGCTTTGTGTAAATCTTGAAATATCGTCTTGCCTGTGGTCACCATTCACTACCAATGTATTGAAAAAAGAAGTTTCCATACAGTAAATATTGGAACTGACGGTCGCTGGCGATCATGACTAATTCAATCTTATACTGTAAATAACTACTTATTTACTTATTATATTATTTAGAGGAAGTAGAGTTTTTTTTGCCCTCACAGCAAGACGGAAGCTCAGGAGCTCCATGACCTGTGCGGTCCCATCTCAGACATTGAAGGTAAGTTTTCTGTGACCACAGAGACGTGGGGCAGACTTCGGATAGACATGGGGCCAAGAGGCCACACTTGGATTGCAGCGGGGGAAACGAGGGTAATGAGTTCACTACACTGACTCCTGCTGGTGTGAAGGCAACCACGAGGTTTAGCGGGAAATCACCAATCCCAGATCGCTGCACTGGGGCGACGCTAGGCCTGGCCTGTAACTCAATCAGGGGCTGTTTGACATTTCAGTCAACTGTTAACTACAGGCAGTGTGCTGAAGCGTGATAAGCCGCATCCGTTGAGGTTCACAGAGCTGTCTCACTAAACATGACGTTTAACAAGAAAACAAAACATTTCACACCTAACAGAAGGAAGCTTTTCTCATTGATAACATACTGTGTAACATACTATTTTTATGTAAAAATGCCCTGTTATGCCTGTCCAATTTTTTGCTTTCTATCACTTCCTGTTTGACATTTGCTTTAGGAATGTCACGCACCATTTTTCAGGGGGTTGACGGATGCTGGTGGTGGTCCTGGCCTGCTAGATTATTCAGGTATACAGTGGTGGCCAAAATTATTAGAACACTAGTATTTTCACCAGCTAAAAATGGTTGTAAGTCATTTGTTTCTATCTTTTGCTGAAGTGTTTCAGTAGAAAATAATCCAGTGAAATTTGTGTTTGCACAAGGAGTCTGACAACAGCCAGTGCTCCACACAGAGATCTGATCTCATCATGCTACAGTCTGTATGGAATGAGATGTGGAAACAGAACAAACTGAGAAAGACTAAATTCAGAAGAACTGTGGCAACATCTCCAAGATGCTTCAATAGACCTACCTGAAAAAGGGCAAAAGCTGCTTTAAACAGAAAGGAAGTCCACTTTAGACATTCTACTAACAGTAAGTAACTTTGCAACTACATGAGTAGACTGTCTGCTTAATATCTTCTAAGACTTTATTTGATCGGTCCACAACATACAACATACTGACCATGAGAAACTTTGCAAGTCAAAAGGTGAGAACCAAAAGGGCGTAAGTCACATGTTGGGTGAAATGGAAAAATATATATTTTAAATGAAATATCACTTACACCTTTCTGGTTCTCACCACTCCATATATCAAATTACTTTTTACTAGCCCTAAACCTACCCTAACAGTCTACTCTGAGAGTTAGTAAAAATGTAGTTGCCAATTAATAAGAATTAGTTGACATGTAGGGACAAAGTTACTTATAGTTTGTAGAATGTCTAAAGTGGACTATCCAAAAACTTGAAAAGGGACATAGAGAAAAACAAAGAATATTCTGATATATTGTACATACAGTACAGTACATACATAAAAAGCAGCATTTTTTACTTTATGTAAACCTATAAAACAATAAAAAAAAAACTAAAAACAATATGGACAACTTTGGGTATATGCAATTGACCAGCTGGAAAGTTATTTCTATGAAAAAAATTGTGCAAAATTAGACCTGTACTTACATGCTGTGTCTCCATCCTTGGCGCAGAGGCTGAGCAGGTTGCGTACGGTATCCATCAGGTCCTGCTGTTGTCTCTGTAGGGCAGTGCTGTTCCCGGTCGCTCGACTGAGCTGAGACTCCAGCTCCCGGATCACTGAGCTCTGCCTGCTCACCAGCGCCTGTAGACTGCTCTTCTCCTCCCGCAGGGCCTCTAACTCCTCTCTGTGCCTGTCCTCCATCTCCTGCATTTTTTCCTCCAGGAACCTGAGGAATAAATGAGGGAAAGCAATCATAGAGAAAAACAAGGAAAGGATGGTTAAATGTAAAAATTATGGGAAATGTAAAAACCTAAGGCAAGTTCCTTGAAGTATGGGTCAAATCGGCCTACATACTCATAAATTTGGGTCACAGTGTGTTGTAATAACATGTATGCCATGATATCATTGATTCAGCCAAAATATCATTGTTACAGCAATCATTGTTACTACTATAAAACCCTTAAATGAATATGGGAACTCCTTCAAGTAATTTCTATGTATTTTTTAAGACTGTGGTGGTCAGTTTTTGGCAGAAACCGGTTTCCATGGTAAAACTTAGTCAAGGTTTACAGAAAACGTTATGTTATTTATTGCAATTTTTTATGTTATAATGAAGTACGTTTTCTTCATATCTACAATACGAATAAATAAAAAAATGGTTTACTTCTAATGTTTCATAAGACAGTAACATTTGTTTTAGTCATGAAGACACACATTGAGTTAGTTAACATAGTGAACATCATATTGCATGTTTTGAACATGTGGCTCACAGGTACACAAAATGACTTGTATTTGCCGTGGGCCAAAATAGTTACGAATCCCTGGCTTCATCAAGATTTGATTTTGATGATACTGTATTTATGTTTCACTATTCAAAGGCAGAAAAAAATGAAGACCGCTTCATCACTGATATAAATGTGGCCAATCTCCATAATTTACACAGCATACAAACAAACAAACACAGTTCATCTTATAGCTTTGGGCACTGGTGCCTGTCTAAAATGGATCCAAGCTTTAAATCTGCACTGTACATTCTGTAAACTTGATGCAGGCTGGGCTGGATTCACCAGCTTATTAAACCAAAATTCGATACACACAGAACTTTAAAGGAATGTAGACTGAAAGACGAGAAAGTCGTAATGTCAATTTATATTATAGGATGAGTAATTACATTAACTGTAACAAAAACACTAGACATGAACGCATACTTTATTTTAAAAATAGAGGAATATAAATGCTTGTGTCCTTTCAACAACAGCTGGACTCAAAGCAGAGAGATCATTGGGAATTAAAAAAACTCGTTTTGACAGGAACAGACATGTCCCACCAGAACAATCAATACATAGAAAATTGGAATGTATTCCAAAAGCTTTGCGTTGCAAAATTCATCTTCACAGAGGACAAAGTTTAACAGCGGGTCAGGGGACATCACTCACATCTTGGCAGGTTCTGTTGCACTGCACTGTACGGGACCGAGCTAATGTCTGAGAGCTTGTGTTGTCAAGAATTGAAAATCATTTTGTGCAATGATCTGTACTGTGGTTCTGGCATGAGAATTAGTATTTTCTAAAAATTACAAGCGAGTGAGATTTGAACATCTGTATTGGCAGATTAAACAGCAGCACAGTGAGATGGCTTAAGCATGGTCACTACTGTAGCTCTGAGGTTTTCTTGTGGCTTGGCTTACATTTTTTTGTGTGCAAAGATATATATATATATATATATATACACACACACATATACACACTATATGTACTTATGTCTTTTAATATTGTATATTTGGTGTGTGAGGAGTTGTGTTGGAGTGGGAGGTTTACCCATTCTTGTCATGGATCTTGTTAATTTCATTGATCTGTATCATAAGTTGTTTCTCCAGCTTGTTCGTGGATAGTGAATTCTCCAGCAGCTGAATTTCCAACCTTGATGTCTGATTTAAAACCTAAAAAAAATAACATTCCAATAAAAATACAGTAATCCTTCCGCAAAAACACAGACCTTAAAATCATTTAGTGAGTTAATACTAATGGAGTGGTACCTCAGGAGAAGTCATAAACAGGACCGTTTTACCGCAGTACCATACGGTAGCACTTAGGAACTGTTATTCTCAACCTCAACCTCTTATTTGACAAATCAGCAAAACACAACTGTGCTGTATCCCTCTGTGTCTCATTGAAGCACACAAGTCATAAAAAAAGATTCAGCAACAAAAACATTAGCATGATACTTAAAAAGAGACGGTATGTCTAATGCAGCACTAGTGCTTTTCTTGGCTGGATTTGAGGTGTATTAAAGGGATACATAGAAAAAAAAAGATTGTTCGCTTAATGGAGCATGAAATGGATCCTGGGAGAAACATACCTGTGTCTCGACATCGGTTAGCTTGCGCGTCTGCTCAGCTGTTTGCGAGAGAAGACTGGTGCCCATCTCTAACATGGCCGCTGTGTGGTTGTGAACGGCGTTCTGTTGTAACTGCACTATTTCTGTCTTCATATTGTCTTTGACGTAGTTCTCAATCTGTGCAGACAAAAAGACAATTTTAGAAAATATGCTAGAAATTTGGACATTTAACTCATGGTGCTTAACATTCCCAGTAAGTAAATAAAATATGTATTGAATGAAGTTCTTGGAACAATTAGAATGTACATTTTTTCTTGGTTATACAAACGTTAAAGTAAACATTTAATTTTATAATTTGTCAAACTTTATTAAAATTTTATTCTCTGAGGCTTCTTACAGTACAGTGCAGTAGTGACATTTGACAAACATTAGTTCCATGAATGATGTCCTTACATTTTTAGAAAATTTTTAATCATTAATTAATCATTTCAACTGTTTAATTGGGAGGAATATGTGATTATAAATATGCAATTCATAAATATGTAATTTCACCTTCATATTGCCAAAAAAACCCCTAAAGTAAAAAAAAAGGTGACCTCTGAAGGCTGTCATTATCGACACTCCGGTGGCTGTAAAATCCATTCAGAGGTAAAACACACTTAACTTGACAACTCCAGCCGTCCTAAAGACACTTTAACACCCAGAGCACATGGAGAGTTTGACCAACTTTTTAAGAGGCCAATAAAACGAAAGGAGACACCATTTCAGCACAAGGACACAGGGGTAATCAAATCCATCACAGTTATGACTTCCTTTTAAAAAAGACTCACAGTAACTCTTTAAAGAATGGACAATTCCATGTTGGCACCATTTTAAAGGAATTTCTTATCTAAGCTTCTTCATGATGACCTGGAGCAGCTCAGTTCTAAACGAACTTAAACAGAGCAGGAACACAAACTCTCAAGTCTTCAGTCTAGGTGGAAGCAGATGTAGGTCGTTTGTTCAGAGAGGAAGAGATGTAGATATCTAGCTACAGGAGACGCTTGGGTTTATCATGGAGGCTTTCATTCTAATCTTCTAGCTGGAGAGATGACAAGACTAGAACAAGCTTTAGAAACACAGACTTCTTCTGTTGATTAAACCTCGAGAGATGACCACTGACCCTGAGGTCTTTATAAATGACTAGAAATTACATCTGGTCTTGTTACTTACCATTAGTTTCCAAACCTTGCACTTCAGCTAAAATCTATCACTCGCTTTTTTGGTATATGCTCAACACTAGCTGGAAGTTATATTTTGAAAAAGCTTTTTTCCTATAATAATTTCCCTAGTCTAAAAGTAATATTTAATATATATATATATATATATATATATATATATATATATACTAATACTATAATATATATAGTATAATATCGAGACATACGGATGTAAAAAGTATAATTAATCATTAGTTGCCAATATTATGTGCACAATGCACTTTTCTGAATATTACTTCTAAAATGGGTTTTAATGTCACTTTGATGAAAACTATGATCTTTGAATGACATCTGACTTTAAATTCTAAATAGAGCACAATAAATATATATTTAATTGTACGTCAGCACATAATTAAAGTGCATCAAGTACAAAATTAGTTCCAATTTAGCAGACTGTAATTACACCAGTTTAGTATACTAAAAGTACAACTGCAGATTGTATTAAGTATATAAGTACTTAAGTACATTTTATTAAGTATATTATAATATAAAAATGCATTTGTAGAATATGTTAATGAATGTAAAAATTACTTTTTTATTGTCTTTTTGTGAAAGCTTATAAAAACCTTTACACTTAATGTCATTAAATTATTAGACTTTTTAATTTAGTGTTAAACGCTGTTATAAATGACGCGTTAGAACAGCATTAAATGTATTTTATTTTATTATTACATAATTATAGTAATATATTCAGTATATACAGTACCGTTCAAAAGTTTTAGAACAGTCAGATATTTAATGGTTTTTAAAGATGTTTCTTTTGCTCATCAAGGCTGCATTTATTAGATTAAAAATCCAGAAAAAGCTGGACACGTCACCAAGTGAAATCTATACACCCTGATGTGTGACGGAAAATCTCTGGCAGCAAGACACTTCAGCAAATCAACAGTGACAACAGAGTCGCCCACTCCGTTTTTTCCATGAATCCAGTTGCTCCACTTATTACATCATGAATGATCCCCAGTGAATCCACTGAAGAGAACAGACCTACAGGGAGCCAAATTTTAAACTTTTTGTCAGACCCCCTTGTCTTGTTCAATTGCAGTTCAAGCACCTGATTGTCACCATGCTGTGGTTTTATGGGTTTCAATGGCATTTCAATGAAGAGTTTTAACATTTTTATTGCTTCTTTAGTCGTTCCATCAAGCTTGCTTCGTTGTGCATAGTTCGAATCAAGAAGTGTTGTTCGGTAACAGAAAGCCAAACTCAGCAGGCACTATAAGCCTAACGAATCACTTGGCACAGCAAAGCACGT
The DNA here is from genome assembly GCA_032359435.1 of Enteromius unitaeniatus. Lineage (NCBI taxonomy): Eukaryota > Metazoa > Chordata > Actinopteri > Cypriniformes > Cyprinidae > Enteromius > Enteromius unitaeniatus. The sequence continues at coordinate 12,381,071 of JAUMHI010000064.1, forward strand.
TTGTTTAGAAAATGGAAGTTGTGGTTGAATAAGAGAAATCAGCTGTAATTTCAAAGTTTGGAGCACTCCAGCTTATGACTCTATCCCAGAGATGAAAAAAAAAAGTTGGGATTGAGATATGAAGTCACTGTGATATAGATGTTAGAATATGAAAAACAAGAAAGGAGAAACCAAGGGTGTGGAAAACGTAATAGGTGATTGTGAAGCAAGTTATACAGATATGAGTGTCTCTTTACAGCCAAAGTTTGATGGAATTGATTGGAAGGAATACAAAAGACTTATAACACTGCTGGCATTAGACACATTTTTAGCTGCAATTCGATCAGTTGTTTTGCCGAGACATTTGAACTATGTCTTTAAAAATGACATTAAGCTTCGCAATCTGGGTCTGTGTCTTCCATTAAACTCTCTCTATGGAAAAAGTGTTTGACTCTAATCCAGTTTAAGAGGCAACAGAGGTTTGAACTCTGAAACAATGTTGGCTGAAGCTTTGAGTGTGAGTTAAGTCACCTTCAGAAGGGTGTGGATGCTATTCTGGTGGCCTGGAGAAACATTAGACTAGAGATCCTTTGCTTTGACTTTCTGGGGGAATTTCGCTTGTGTCATGCTCTAAACTAGCGGGTGTCCTGCATAGAACAAAGGAAGGAGAATCAAGATTACACAAACAGAAACTTTGTGTAAAAATATCAGAGGAAGCAGTAAAGGGCTTTTGTGGGTGTATGGTCGTTTCCCACTTCCATTCACAAATAAACGGGCCTACCCAAAGACAACAGATGAGGTTGTTCAATTGGCTTGAGTCATTTAAAAGCATACTGGTGTTGGTAATGACGAATAAAATCAAATGTAAGGGTGAAAGTGGACCTATGTTGAGATAATGAAAGAAAAACACAGAGACAGAATGAGACGTGTCACCTGCACTTTGTCTCAAAGGCACATTCACACATGCAGGAGTTTGATAGAACAGAGTGCGATCAAGTGTAGGACCCTGTCGAACCCGTAGCACCTGGGGGATTGGTTTACATCTCACAGCTGCCCACCAGCAGAGGGTCATGCCAAATGAGTCAAGGTCAGCCATATCAGTACTCAAAAATCTGACCCGAGAGCAGTCACGTCTATATCGATATCACTATGCCGCTTAAAGCCAGCAAAGTTTACCGCTTGACTTGCAGATTGATTGTGTTTATTTGCAAAGTGCACTGATGTGAGAAGGTGAACGGGGCTGCTCTACTGAGTGATGTTCAAGAGGCCCAAATTTAAGAGGTCAAAATGTCCCGTTGCAGCCAAGATCGTGTTAGACTTTTATTTTGTTATTCTATTTGAAGTTCTCCAAAACTGCAGCGAATATGTAAAACATTACAATTTAAAAATAAAAACAAACTATGAAATAGAATTACAGCAAGGATTAATGAAATATATATATTATAGTTAATAGTATCAATAGCATGATTGCAATGATATGTTTGTTTGTATTGATAATAGTATGACTGTATTCACTTCATAATAATGCTGGAAAATTAAACTGATTACCCATTGATTCTGATATTAAGAATAATGTAGGCTTTTAATAACTACACTGAATTATAAATTACAATAATGCATTTCATTTTAGTTTGTAGTTTCTCACCATAATTTGTGTTACTGAATAAACAAAGCAATAAAAAAAAAATCTAACCAGAAAAAAATAATAACATTTTAAAGTATATTTGTTTTGAATACTTGTTATCTCATCAAATTAAATATCCCTGTTTCCAAGGAAAAAAAAGAAATATACACATAATATACAATATAAACATAATATACAAATATACACATTTAATTTAGGTCCTTCAGGAAAAGGAAAGACTCCTTCCCAGGATGGTAAAACCACATATTGCTCAAGCTGTGGAGGTGACAAAGGGGTTTTACCCATTTAGAGAGCCATAACAGACTTGCTTAAAGAGCCACTAAATCACCCTTCTGTGTGCTGAAGAAAATCACCCAACAGAAGAGAATATCTCCCTAACTGCTAGTTGACACAGGACTGTAAACGTTTAGGGGTCTGTGAAATACAGGCCGGGTCACATGATGAACACTGAGGTCAGTGATAACGACTACGCCTGGTGCCGTGACGCCAGCCTCTGGCTCTCTTACTGCTGCAGTGGTAGATCAGTCCTGTTTCTGTCCAACAAGGTTTCAGCCGATTTATGAGAGTTTAGAGCACTGTTATAAATCTGTAAATACTAAACAATCTGCTTATATAAACAATCAACTACAATAATTTCTTATAAACCATACTGGACAAATAGTTCTATATTTGATAAATTGTATACTCAAGTGTCTTGCAGATGAATTTTGCTTCAAAATTTGATTATTTATTTATTTTGCTGTAAAGCATTACAGACAGAGAGGGTTGAGGATATAAATAAACAATGTACAGTAATTGCAATTACAATACAGTGTATTCATGCAATGGCAAAGCTGATCCTTACTCTAGTCTTTGGTGTCACACGATCCTTCAGATATCATTTTAATATACTGTTTTAAGAAATGTATATAATACATTATAAATATCCATTATAAATGGATACTGTTTAAATTAAAACAACTTTTAAACAACAGATAATTAAAACAACTTTTAAACGGGGATGCATACATTATCTTTAAATACTGTTAAGCAAGTCAGTTCACATTATTCAGTACAGCATAAAAGAACATTAGAAAGTTGTTTCATGTATAATGACGGAGGAAATATCAATGCATAATTATCCCATATTTACCAATAAAAATAAAAAATACACAGTACTGTCGGTAAAGTGCAATGATTCACAGCATTCGGGGTGAAGCTCAAGCTGGTCAAGTGAGGTCTCACAGAGAAAACCCTTGGCTGAACCTGGTTTCTCTCTTCTGTCTTGTTCTGAGTGGTACAGCAAGACCCTCTGACGCTTGTGGCTACTGGGAAGAGTAATTGTTGTTGTGCAAATTAGCATCTATTACTACTGTATCTGTAATTAGGGTTACTCAGATTGTTATTTAAGACCAAGTTATTGCAAAGCTAAAATTTACTCAGTGACCACGTTTATAGACAGTTTGTGCTCGTGGACATGACTTGCATCATATCATTCAATATTGTTTCTTCACCAAACCACACAGGTTTTGTTTTGCGGAGGGTCTACAGTATATGATCTTGTCTAACAGTTATATAATGCAGTTGAGTGTTAGACAGATGTTGTGCTGTAAAGCCGGGCACACAGTTAACCTTTACAACCTCAATCCCCCGGGCTAGTTTACTCAATCACTAGCACTCTTTCAAGAAACTCTTTATTTCTCTCTCTCTCTCTCCCACACACACAAACACACTGAAGCACACCATGTGAAACATTCACAGAGAAATATATAGCCCGCTCTCTCTCGCAATGTGAAAACCACATTCTTGCTCCTTGCAATTCAATATGATTTTCTAAATCTCAAAGAGTCAGAAGACACCTACTGTAAATATTGGGATACTGTACACTACTGTGCAAAAGTTTTTTCCAAATTTTTATTCAACAAGGTTAAAAAAGGGATAAAAAGAGACATTTACGGTGTTACTAAATATCCTATTAACAAAAGCTGTTTTTAAACATTTCTATTCATCAAATAAATCACCAAAACAACATATTAAAATGATTTCCGAAGGACACTGAAAACTGGAGTAATGATGCTGAAAATTCTGATGTGCCAAAAATAAAAAGCAATAAATTACATCTTAAAATATATTCCATTAGAAAACTATTTAAATAACAATATTTCTCAATATTACAAAGCAATGCAGCTTCTGACCTTTCAAAAACAATAAAAAAAAATTGGTGACTATTGAGTTTCATTTGCATCTGTTTCTCACACAAAGATATCAAATGAACATAAAAAGACTTGATATATTGTGCATGAGTGGCATGAAACACTTGTATAATGCTTTTATGGTACATTTGTTGTCTTTTTCGAGTCTGATAGGCCTGTCCCAAATCACACTCATTGTACATATATGGAAAAACAGCCTGAAGATTCTTTTATTCAGTGTAATAAAAAAAGAAAGTGCAACAACATCACCTTTTAATATGGAATGATTCTAAGCTCAATTCATCATTGGAAAAGGTGACCACCATCAACCAATGAGAACAAACCAATCAATTTGCCACAGATGGCAAATGGATCTATATTCAACTGTAATCATTTCACTAAATTATATTTATCAGCATACTTCGAAGGCTACAGTTTATATACGCAATGTAAATCTAAACCAACCATCTCCCAAAACAATTTAAAGCAGTGCCCGGGTGCCATGGCACAGTCAGCCATGCTGTAACTTCAGTTTGTCAGCGGCAGTAAAACATAACATTTTGAAAACTGGCATATTCCCAGCTGGAGTTGTTTTCTATTACCAATCCCTGAGATATTTTGGGGTATATTTGGGTCCCGCGTTACAGAGCTCCAGCCAGTCTTGATATTTCAATTCCAATAAAAAAGCTTTCGTTTTAATGCGTGATTGTGGAAACCTTTGATTGTTTGCGTAATAGGCTACTAATTTCTGTGTCAGATGTGGTTTGAAACGTTAGATCGAAATCTAAAATATAATATGCTTGTTTTAAAACAATGCAGAGGTTATTTTAAGTCTGCGGAGGGTATTGAACTGCAAAATATTTAAGCAAAATCCAACAAGAAGTAAATGTATACACCAGTTGGATGCACAGAAACACAATATCAAAACAAAATCAACATTGGACAAAAGCAGCCATTACCATCTAAACATATGAGAGAAAAAAAAGAGAAAAAATACAAATCAGACTTCACAGAAACAAAATAAGGTTTAGGAAAATATGACTACGTGTTTCTGCGTCTTAATGCTTTTGTATGCACACAGACACACGTACATTGTTCATATATAATCATTATTAAGTAATTAATTTTTAATAGTACTACATTTTTTCACATAATTAGGTTTTTAAAGACTAATAAATATGGATTCAAAATCCACAAATGTCTCATAATATTAGCAGTGACCACAGAAGATAAGTTCATCCAATGCTAATGTATTAAAATGGATTGATATATTCAAGATACAAGATAATATTCAAGATATTCAGCATGCACAAACAATGATGCCAAGAGGGCTGGTAACTCTATCTGCACATAGTCATTGCCAGCTGAGTTTTTGTAGGGAGGATGGATCTCCTACTAGCACATAGACTCAACTATAAACACTGAAGCAACTCATAAATCCATAATATCTTAATCATTGATCACCTTTTGGAAAGCATAAGCCCTGTGTTCTTTCAACTTATTCATTTTCATCAGTCCAGACACCAAAGGCCATTGTAATTGATACGTTCTGTTCTATAAATACCACAAACACAGAATAAGAGCCCATCTGATGAGAGCACTGAGGTGGTGAACCAAACCCAGAAAAGCAGAGAATGCACTGGAGGTTAATGAAAGCAAAAAGGAATTAATTTTTGATATCCTGTCTTAAAAACATCAAGTTACGTGCGGGACAGAAAGAAGATGGAAAGGCTGTTTGCTTTGACTCAGTGAGAGATGAGAAGAAAGCTTCCAAGAGAAATGTTTGCTTTTGTCTTTTTTGATTTTGGTAGCGAGAAGAGTACATGTGCTTGTTATTATTGTCAATAAACTGTAAATGGATTTTAAGTGTCTGTCTAGACAAGCTGTAGAAGTCTTATTTCGTTTTGATTAAGTGATTAATTATAAAAGAGCCCGATATACTGTAAATGCTGCACAAATACAAAACAAAGGTGTTTCATCAAAGACAGCCACTTTTATGTCCACAAGGTTGATTTTGTCATTTTATACTTTGTTTATACTTTTTAAATACATTTTCTATATTTATAGTTTCCTTTGTCCCAGACTTTCAATTCTGGATTATGAAAATGTCAAATTATGAATTTTTAAAAAAAAAAAATATATTTAATTTCATGAGAAGTGTGTGTGTGTGTGTGTATATATATATATATATATATATATATATACACACACACACACACACACGTTTCAATTAAATTTAATAAACATTAAGAATAATTAAAAAGCAACATTCAGTTGCTGCCTTATATTTTAGGTACTGTATAATAAAGTTAACTTAAACTTAAATTATATTAAACAACCTTTTACATGAGTAAAATCTCATGTAACAAAATTTATAAATAAACTAGTGAAAAGAATAACAGTCAAAAGTCTAGTTAAGTCTAGTCTAGTTAAAGAAACACCCTCAAAGAAGTGTAAACAAAACAAGTGTAACCCCTGATATTCTTCAGAAATTTCCAAAGACTTTCCGAAAAAATCTCCCTATTGCAGATACACATACTGTAAAGGGAACACCATATAGCATTAACTGGATTTATGTTCACTTTGCATTTCTCATGTGAAATCCCGTTGACAGTGGAGAAATATTTTCCAAATGAGATTGTGTATGACTGTATATTTGCTTAAATGCTCAAATTACAAGAACCCTCTCATATCTCTTTTGCCCAAGTTGGCTTTTCAAATTACTGTGATTTCCTTGAATTACCCTGATTAATTATGTGTATCTGGACATATGGGAGAGGAAACATCAGCATTTACCCGATCCTCCAAAAAAATAGAAGGAAACAACAAACAAACCGTACTGGAAACCAGTGATTTGCCCTATACCAGCCCTAGAGCAGACCTCAGATTTCCAAAAATGAGAACTGATCATGGGAACTTCTTTGCCATGATGGATCACAGGAGGAATGTGACTTTCAATGGCCTGGTAATCCCCTTGGAAACGCTCTACCCAGGACGAAATCACTCAGGGACGTTAAGAAACATTATCTCAAAAATGTTTGGAGAGAGGTGTCTATTCCAGAATCTATTTTGAGGAGAACCTTCCCAAAAAATCATTTCCTTTCAAGGATATGCCATGCCATGTAAAATTCAGAATGTGATGCTTTTGATAAAGACAACCCGGCGAGGCTTTTAGGACATTATTATGTAAACCTCAGTTATGTCAATCTCAGTTACAGCAGCGCCATTTCACTTTATGTTGGAATTACAACTGCAAGCTCTCATCCTGCATGGCCCATTTGCACGTAATCTGGACACTTCTCGGCCAGAACAACAGTTTCTCACATCAAAACTTGGCCATGGGGCACTGATTGCCTTATTCCAAACAGTGGGCAAGGGTGAGGCATGCATCACTGTTGCCATGGCGCGTCTGTCCTGGTAAAAAAGACATCTCCAAAGCACACAGTTGAAGCGTCCCAGTGGGGAATTACACAGACAGCTAGTGCAGAACTCAAAACAGCAAGCTAGCAGTGTTGTGTACAGTGTGGATGACTGGCACTTTATCTGCCTTGTTGAGCTTGGCATGATGCTTTTGACCTATAACAGATGTGTTTGCTGTAATAATACTGTATGTATGTGCTCACTACAACTTATCACACAGCATACAAGGAAAATACAGCATTTTAACGCAATGTACTGGCAGCTCTTTAAGACTTTATATGGCTGCCAAGGTATTTGGGCAAATGTGAAAGAAGACAAGCTGAACTTGGTTGTCTGCTTGTAATTCCAAGCATGACCAAGCTAATCACAAAAACCCAAAGACAGACCCGTGCTGTTCGAGATATTCAACTATATCTGAGTAAATCAAACAGCATGCTGGTATTTATTTTAGGCAGAAAGCATACAGTAATTGTGATGAATAAAATTAAATCAAATTAAATGCTAAAAAAATACAGCATGCAGTTTTGGATAACTGAATACAGTAATAATAACAATGAATGAATAAAAATTTATTTTAAGGTGTCCTTGTTACATGTTACAAATACTTACTATTATAATAACAATAAATTATGCATGTACGTAACCTTAAGCCAAACCCTATTCCAAACCATATTGTAAGTACATGTTATTAATTAATATTACTCGGTACTTAAATGTATAATAACACCTTAAATTGTAACCATATATTTAGCTATAATTTTTACTACATAATTACAGTACAAATGTATCTAAAGTAAAGACATATTTTTTCAAGATATTAAAAACATGAAAAAAGAACATAATGGTGCATATAAAATATGGCAATAGAAATACTACTTTTCTCTTCTTTTCCCCAGGACTTTTTTGGTGTCTCAAGGCATCAGTATTTTTCAAATGTAGTGGTCAGATGATTTAGTATTTTTCTCTGTAAAAGTGCATAAAATTGTGCATGCATAAACATACATAGAAAGACAGAAATCAGCCCGGAGCTGACAGGCCCTTACATCCCTTCTGATCTCTAAATGGGCAGTCCGGCACAGACGGGGACTTGCTGCCTCACTTGTGGCATTGTGTTGTCACACTATTCAACACTGTATAATTTAGAGGCCCCTTTTGTGTCTGTGCAAGTTGTTTTGTGGCCATGCAGAGGGAGGGAAGAGGGGAGAAAAGAGGAATACAAAAATAGAGTGACGGGAGGAAAGTGTGAGGGAGTAGAAGAAAGACTTTTGCATTGGTAGGCAAGACCATAAATAACTTGTATAAGAGAAAACGATTAAACCAGGTCTATCCCCACAAGCCTGCATACTCTTAAACAGCTATTAGTGCGGCTCTGGGCATGTTGCATGTATTGCAAGAACACTGACAAGCAGAAGATCGGTCTTATAGACGCAATCCAGAGATCCGTTCACACACACTCTTCACTCAGTAATGCACTCTCCTCATGAAATCTCTCAACATTTTAAGAGGAGTGCTGAACAAGTCGTGGCTTCCTTCCAATGCCTGGTGGTTGACATCTATGCCTTTCATATACTTTTATCTGCTCTGCGCTTTTAGCTTTGTATTATGTTGAATTACAGACCAAAATGGTAGAGATGTTTGTTGCAGCAAACAAGTTTAGAAACCTTTGCAATTCCACTTTGAAATCGCCACTAATATCTCCAAGAGGCGATTAAAATACTGTGTGTGAACTGAGTCAAGACCTTACCTGTGCAGTTAATACTTTAAAGTGCCTCCATCACAAGGGTAATTGAATGTAAATTACACACAGTTACTACTTATTGAAGCAGCAGCCGTTTTCCACCTCTGAAGGCATAATGTGGAACGATCTTTGACCCGCTACTATTAAGCTCCGGTTCAGGTTGCTTTCAGATTGATGAGAGTGAGGCAGGAGGTGAGGGGCTTATATCGCCGTCTTCAGCAATTATACGCAGGCCTTCCTGACAGCCACACCCCTGGTACGAGGTGGAATGTGAGAAGCCTGGACGAGGGCCCAGACAAGGCAAACATGATGCTGGCCAGGGTTCAGATGAACCCCAGAGGGGCACGGGGCGGGGGATGTGAGGGGATGTGGGTGTCACATCGTTTGTGGCCGAAAACCGCTAAACCACAACGCAGACATAATATCCAACCACATGCCGCTTAGGTATGAAGCACGCGATTGTTTCTCGTGCCTCCGTTAAAACTTAAGAAAACAGTTATTGAAAATCAGGACATGACGACAAAGTCTCCTCTAATAGAAAACGGCTGCAAATATGCGGCTACTCTGCAAAGGTATATCTTATAGGATTAGTTCGAACAAAGATGGAAATTCTGTTATCAGTTAATCACCTTCAAACCTGTATGGTTTACGGAACACAAAAAAAAGAAATGTAAAGAATTCTGCTGGTTGCTTTTAGCAGTTTCAAAAAGGACTCAAATGCGCTATTGATGTATGATGAAAGCAGTGCATAGAATTGATGCTCTTTATTAGTTCTTCTGAAAGCATCTGATATTAGGTCTCATTTAAACATTCATTAGAGAAGTAGCTATAGATTCTTGGATCCTTTGATTCGGATCAATTTCAGGTCGCAAAATGGATTGGAATGATTAATTTATGAATTGGACAGATTCAATTTTCAAGTTCAGCACAATGAATAAATGGTTCAGTTACAGTGGTTAACAGCGCACTGGAACAAACATGGCAGGTTTATTGGCGAATTATAGCTTTTTCTCACACAACGCTTTCATTTGACGTCAGAACTCTTGGAATAAAGCAAACAAGTCATATGAATCACTTGAAACTTAACTTTTTAAGCTTGAAAGTATGTTCCCATAAGTGCACATAAAATAACTACTAGTTAAATTTTCCTCACACAGATTTAGAAAAGAAGCAAATAGTGTCAGAATTTCATTTTTGGGTGAACTATCCCCTTTTTTGCACCATCACGAACGTGTAAGCTGTGACAGTTACAGACCAGTTGATAACATAGGCTAATCTTACAGACCAATTCATCTTTTTAATGGAGATCACAATGTAAGATTGGCATCAGTTAATCAGTTAACTTTATATACGCTTGCACCCCATTGTGCAGATCAAAAAAACTGATAAAACAAACTACTCCCTGAATTTTGGCAGGGATGCGTCTAGCAAGAAGCAAGACCTGTGGCGCAGACACAGCACAAGTCTTACAAAAACTTTAATGTGAGAATGATAAGAGAAAATATAACTCATCCAAATACTCTGTCCCACACAATTACACACACACATTTTTGATTTCCTGTTCTTTCTTGACTCAGTCCTCTTTTCTTTTCCCATAGGGAGGGTTACATTATTGCTCATTACTTATCTGCCTCTCTTTGTTCAACAATTTTGCAGTTTGGCCCAAGAGTCATCCATAGCACTCTTTTATCCACTGATCTGATGTTTTGAATTGATTTCATGGAAAAGTTGATGTGTTTAAACTCTAGATAAGCTGATATATTGGTCCTGAGAGCTCAGGGCTAACTGGGACCAATACAGACAGTCATTCCTAGAGAAGCATCTATAGGACAGCTGCGATGGGACCCCACTCAGAATTGGCACATAATGGGTCACACAGGAAATCCCATCCGGAGATCTTCTTCTCTCATTTGGGTTTTTCTAGTTGTAATTAACAAGAGAACAGTGGAAATATTTAGATATACTTTTTAGTGTATGTTTAGTCAAGCTTTCTCATCTGCTTTGGGGATCATATACATATTATTTACACTTTCTCGTAGCATTTTGAATGATTCAAACTGTTAAATTACGTTTCTAAACTAGTTGAGGAGCCAAAACAAAAACAAAACTGACTGAACAAGGAATATGTAAAAATATCTCACATTCTCTAAAATTAATGGCATGCTTGCACTTTTTCAAAATGTTATTAATTACTAAAAAGAAGAAAAAAATTTGACCAAAAAACCCAAAAGAACAACCTATGTTAAATCACACAATGTAAAAAAGTCAAGCTCGCACATACAGTGGAAAAGAAAAAGCTCAGGTTTGAAAAATGTCCATGTCTATTCCTTGTCCTAAACAATTTGAACAAAAATTACCCTATTTTAATAAAAAAAGGGATTTTTTTAATGCCAACAGTAACACCATTTTCCAAAGAAAATAGTCCAGGGCAACACTAATGCCAAAAGATATAACAAAACATTCGCCTTTTTATTCAGGGCACATTAACTTTTAACCTGAGAACATTTTTTAGAAACCCAAAAGTCCAAAACACCTAACGTAAATAAAATGACAATTAAATTCACATTAATCCTAAAGTGAGCGTGCACCAGAGGGCAATTTATTAAAGTCACAGATGGAAATTTGACCTCATAAATACATTGAGTGGCCTACAATGAGGCAGTAGAGAGTTAGGTCCATTTACAAAATTAGGAAGACATTAAGTGGCCAATTCATTTGGGTTTAGGGTATACATTTCAGGGGGGTTTCTCTGCCCTTTATCAAACAGACATGGCTGAGTTATCCTAACGACCCAGATGAAATACATTTGAGGAAAATTACTTTGAAAAAGCAGCATACAAATCTTTCAAATATTCTCAATGCAGACTGCAGTGTTCAAATTCCTTTATTTATTTATTTATTAAATGGTGAAAGTAGTATATTGTTTCTCTTATTTATTCGCCCCAGTTTTGCTTTCACTTCTCACAAGTATTACATCTCTCTGTGGTGCTCAGATAAACGTGGCACTGTTCTGGTGCATGTAAAAGCTATGAAAACAGGAAAGAAGAGCTTTTTACTCGGTTAAGTGAACGTTTACTCCGCTTCACCCAGCTTGTTGCTTTTGGCTGCTCCTATCAGCAAAATAAACTCTGATACAAAGGAAGTCAGCCTTAAAATAGCTCAGTCCTGCTTTGGCTTTTTAGACATGCTGTGTGGCCGAGCGAGGATTCACAGTCTTCATGAATACCCTCAGTGAAGGAAACCCTCTTGAGCGCTGGGATTAACCTTTCCGTTTTACTCCAGTCACCAATATTCAAACTGAGGGTCGAGCAGAACAATGGGAATTTCACAGGGCCAGGGTTCGAATGTGTGCTTTTAAGTCTAAAGTGCTACTTGGCAAGACGCACTATCCTCAGAAACATGAACTGGGAAAACGTTCTCTTTGAACACCGAGTGTGAAGATCTATCACTTCCAGTCCCTTGACGGCTCCCACATGTGACACGGCAGAAGCTTGAGCTTTGTACAAAATGGACCTCAGGCTCTACTGACAGACTGAATTCCATCGGCTTTAGAGATGACCAGACTTTAAGACACAGGCTTGAACAGAACAACACAAGAGCCAATTGTGTTGTTGTCGTTTTAAAATTGTATCCTCAAAGTAAATATATATGTAATTATTAGTGTAATTAATAGCGATTAATTGCACCCAAAATAAAAGTTTTTGCGTTTTTGTGAACATAACATATATATGTGAGTGTACTGTGTATATTTACTGTGTAAGTGTAATAACACACACATACAGTATATATTTAGAAAATATTTGCATGTATATATTTATATTCATATCATTTATATACATATATATATATATCTTTTTTTTCTTAAACATATACATGCATGTCTGTGTATTTATATATAGATAATAAATATACACAGTACACACATATATTATGCACACAAAAACTTAATATAAATTCATCTTAATTTATTCCTTATGATGGCAAAACTGAATTTTTTTTGCAGCAATTACTTCAGTCTTCAAGGTGTCACATGATCCTTCAGAAATTATTGCAATATGCGGCTTTAATGCTTAAGAAACTTTTAAAGTAGTTGAATCAAGTTGTGTAAATCATGGTATTGGAATGACATGAAGTTGAGTAAATGATGAACTATCAACTTACAATTGTGATTAGATACCCAAGGAACTGGGTAATACCTTTCTTTGCCCTGCTCTTGTGTTTAAAAGCTTCCCTTCAGTAAACAGCTGATAGTTTAAGCATTTGAGATTAGTAGAGGATAGCTAGCTACATCCTCAAGTGGTCCGTTTCCTGTAACAAATAATAAAAGGTCACAGTCAATCCACGAAAGTCTCCCTCTTTGGACCATTCCTGCTTCTGGGATAATCCTTGGACAAACAGAAGCCACCTTTGACTGGACAAGAATGTTATCGAGATACTCTTCCCCGGCACACCAGAATTCCACAGCGAGCGTATGTCGACCCCACACAGACCCCTCCGCACCTTCAACAACAGACCAGTCACTATCTGCAGTCTTTCATCAGCCAACAGCTTGAGCGTTATTAAGAATTACTCCACAGTCACGACTCACTTGATTAAGACAGATAGACCAGCGCAGGATACTTCATCTTCTGTCCGATGAAATATGTTAACTGCATCCTCATGTGCCTTAAGCACAATTAGTCCGAATTAGGCCTGTGCCTCAAAGCTCATTCTACTAAAACAAGCTTTCTTGTGCTTTTACATTTCAAAAACAAAAAATATGAATTGATTTAGCTACTGAACAAGACAACCTTTCTATGTCAAGAACATCTAAACGAAGGATCAAGGTATGTTTTTTTCCTGCATTAGTCTCAGTAAGGAGAAAAAGTGACATTACTAATGTTAGCAGATGTGCTTATATTCCTTTCACTAGATTTTATGACAAGCCACTTACTCACTGGTGTAGAATTCAGACTGCATTCATTGCCAAATTGCTCTGACAAACTGAAACGTAGCATGTTTTTGATAGTGTGCTTGTCTTGGTAAAAGGCTTTTATTTTCCTTTTTTTTGTGTTTAACCATTGCACCATAATATTATTTCAGCCGACTACGTCTAAAATGGAGCCAAGCGAGATTTTGTTTTCCCTTTAAAAAAGGATCTTACAAGTGTCTGCGAATACTAATCTGTAGCTGTTTTACATCCATCAATATAATTAAGTTAAGCAGCATTGCAAAATGAAGACGAGAATGGAAATGCTGAGAAAAGCACATGGGATTTGACCATTTGGAAGGAACCCTTTAGATCAATTATGAAAACTTAAAAGCATCATGTTAGATTGCTTTCAAAAATCGGACAAGGGCCACCCATTCCATGATTACGTAACATGTCTATTCAACAAAAATGAACTGAGCATGAAACAGGTTACACTACAGAACCAAGCGGTTTACATTTAGTGTGTATTATACTTGAGAAAAGAAAAAGAAAGAAAGAGAAAGACTAAATGACATTGTTAAGGACAATTAATTCCAACCTCTTCATGCAATCCATCATATGTGTTAAAAGTTCAGATTACGTTTTATAAAAATATAGAGATACATCCAAATAATTAATCTCATACTAGATCACAATAATGATAAATAAGAGTGTGTTTTAGATAAATATTCTTTGTTTGTCTAATGAAAGTGATAAAGTCAATGTAAGATGAGTTATCCATGCCAAGAACCCTTCGGTTGTTTCTGTTTGAGAAGCAATTATCATTAACTACTTGTGACTGACCAGTATGGTCCAACTATTATAATTATAGTGAAATAAAAATTGAAATGACTACTTAATTAAAATATCAAGCACTTTTCTTTTATATAGGAGCAAATAAAATTGCTACACAAATGCATGCACCTATTTAAACAAATGACACTATATTTTTAAATAAATATCTATATACAGTGAAGTCCAAATGTCTGAGAACACTAATGGAAAATGCTTCCATGTCTTGTTTAATCGTTTAAAAATATTTTATGTATAATAAAATATTTATTTGAAACTTTTTAGGTTGTTCTCAGACTTTAGGGAATTTTGTAAATGTTTTAATCAAACAAATCAAACATTTTAATTTTATGTAATGTAATTTTATGTAAAATATTTTTTTGTCTGCTGCATGAATTTCATTCCTGTCAACTTTGCTTAAAGTTTATGAAAAAAACTCTAGGGCATATTGTACAGGGAGGAGGAACAAGCTGATGCTTTTAGAAACCATTAGAGAGCCGTGCTGATATCTGCCAGGACAGTTAAAGCTTAGCCCATAATAGAAGGATAGATCCTTCTCGCTCTTCCTTCAAGCACTCCCGGGGGTCTGTCTGACTTCCTGTCATTAAAGAGACAGCGCGCCCGACTACCATCTGGGTGACTGACAACCCGCCATCAGCACAACGTGTGGAGTCCACCTGAACATCTGCAAAATCAGCCAGACACTGCTTGAGCGAGACACCCCTGCCAGGCGGTTACGTCGTGCGTTTTAAGCGGACGGCAGCTAAACAGAGCGATTTGTGTTGATGTAAATCACGTTTCTGACAGCCAAAGTGGCCAACCTATTGCTTTTAATAAGACAGGTCTGTTATTGTAAAGCTCGTACTCTGCCTTGTTGCAAAACTTGTAGTGCAGTGACCATAAAACACGTCCTTACATTCTGGCATCTGAACATCAGCCAAGAATGAAGAAAAAACATCTGAGTTGTTTCACCGTTGTCTAAACAGTTTTAGATGACAACCGAACAGTCGAAGTGCTCAGCGTCAAGAACAGTGCTGATCCCTGTCGGCTTTAGTCTCGTAAACACTTCTGACATGCATATCTTTAGTTTTGCACACCAAACTATGCATTTCAGACTTTAAAAGCACTGTTATCTTTCCTCTCCGACACTCTACTGAAGAACAGCTGTTCACGGCTCCTCTCAGCATACGCAAACTACAACTACCACATAACTGAGCATACAGAAATTGCGATAATTGTACGATCATCCGTTGCGCATCTTAATAGTGCTCACCTTTTGTAACCACTGCGTGTAGTTCTCCATGACATGCTCCAGCTGCTGGATTTTCTGGTTGGAGAAGTCTGCTTCAGGTTGAGGTGAGTCTCGCTGAAGTGCATTGGCATTGTACGCTGCGCCCGCTTTAAAGTCTCGACAAGCACCTCCATCACCCTCAGGAAGGATAAAAGTGTAGCTACACTGTCCGTGTTGGATCCGGTGATATTTCCGACCACTGCTGCTGTTGGCTTTCGCCGTGGAGCTTCTGAGTCCTTCTTCTGCTCCTCTTCTTTGCTCAGCCCCTCCGCAGTCTGCTACCACCAGCAGCGCTGCCAGGGACAAGCAGCGGCAAACAAACCAACCCCACCACATGGCAAGAGCCGGAAGGGAGGGTGAGGTCGCAAATATCAAAGTTTGTTTAAGGGTGCCCTCGGTTTCCTTCAGTCCAATGTCAGGTGAAATCAGTACGAGCAGAAATGTATGGATGGCCTGGGGCATGTGCTGATAACGTCCGGACTGGACCGCTGCCTGGAGGTCATTATTGATCCTGTCACCAGCTCACCAGACACTTCCTGACTCTACATCAAGTTGGTCTTCTGGGAAAAAAACTGGAGTCTTGAGAAACTGTTGCATGTGAAATGCAGCTGTGCAGTTATGAAGAAAGCAAGACAGCGTCCATGAAGATGTAGTCTGGAGTGTTGTCAGACCTCCCCTGTCGCTCTCTCTCTCTTTCTCTCTCTATGTTTCCTCTGTGTGTGACTGTCCGACTGAATGACTTTGCTCTGGGCTTCTAGCATGCTCTGAGCCTGCCCCTCACAGTGACTAGAGAGGAATGCATGTGCGTACGTGTGCGTGTGTGTGTGCGTGTGCGTTTGTGCGAGAGAGAGAGAGAGTGAAAAGGAAAGTGAAGCGTAGCGGGACCCCAGCAAAGAGGATGTTCTCAGTGCTTGAGGATCATTTTACAAGCTTTCTGACCCTATGTTTGTGTTATAGCCCTGCCTCCAGTACACTGAACCATCAGTAACATACACTCATACATTTAATCTACACATGGACACATCCACCTGATGAATGCTGACTGTACATTTGTACATTACTGTACATTTGTTTGCAGAAAAGTTCCGCATTTACTTATTCTCATGTCTTTCCATACAAAAGAAGAGACCGTGCTGTACTTATACATTGCTTGTATATTGCTGTTAAGGTGTTTTTGGAGAATAAAACACTTGATTTTCATATAAATTTGTAAAATATCATATCTCATTTAAAACTAAAATGAGGGTTCAGAAAATTTGGAACACTGTGCACAATTCTCATGGATTGCTTGTTCTCGTGCTTTTATAGTAGTTTTTATAAGCTGACATCATCCACTTTTATTATATGGAAAAAGCAGAATGAACATTTTGTGAAAATTACATTTTGTGTTTTTTCTTAGTCAGATAGATAGATAGATAGATAGATAGAACTGTCTCTTTAAAACTTAAGAACAGTTTAAATGTCTAGTCGCCAAAGAAGAATATTAGTAACAGCTTTTTCAGCTTTCTCAAAAATGTGTGAAACAACACATGGAATGCGACATTGTGAAACTCTGCTCCCATCAAAAACACAAGACTGCAATTCACAGCATCTCCCTCTTGTTTTCATAATAACAAAAACTGAAATCCAGCACTGGCCTGATGGAGGAGCTGCATCATCAGAGGAGACAGCACTATGTTGAAAAAGGCATCCTATTTACACTGATCTTGGACCAGCTTTCTCATCCCAGAGCCCAACCAGCTATTGTGACACAAAAACAAAGAGCTGGTCTCAAACCGAAACCCAACAGTTGGCAGAAAACTGTGTTTGGGGACAGGAGGTCAAAGGTCAAGTTCCAATTAAAGCCCCCAAGCTTTTTTCTCACCCCTTACTATGGCAACCTAGCTGGCAGATGAAGACTGAACGGTTCTTAGTACACTGACTATGAGACAATGAGTCAGTGCAGTAATCCTCATAACAGCCCTCCTCCTCGCGGTTTCTAAATTGGATGTAGGCGCCCCAAGATAAAGAGCCCAGAATAACCCTGAGCAGTCTTAACTTTTAAAGCATGAGTAAACATTTCTCTGAAATCTCTGAAAATATAGGCGTCTGTCTCAACACCATATAAGCAGCAAAATATGTGAATTTCGGACTAGAATGATAACTGCTAAAAAAAAAAAAAAACATACTCAAACAGTAAATTTAGAACAATTTTTCTCTGGTAGGCTGTGGCCCAAAAATGGACCACAGTTTTTTTTTTTTTTTACACAGACTGCAAGTGAAAAGCAAAATGACTATCACCGACAACGAGGGAAAACAACGCAAAACGAAACAATTAAGATTGCATGGATGATTGGATAAATAAATAATTGTAAGGAGAAAACATTTCCTTAAGTTGACTACAGAAGCCATGTGTCTAACCAAATGCAAGTATCTTGGTATAAATGAATATTTGGTAGAAGCAACTTACAAACAGGAAAGTACTAATGTGATGCATGTTATAATTTCTACATATAGTTTGATCTTTACCATTGATGTCACTATCAGTATACTCTGTGTTAGATTGTGACATTTTTGTTACCCCTTGATGCTTAATTTAAAATCTTGAATTGAAGCCAGTTGAAAACCACTGATTTAGAAGACAAGCAACAGAAGGTTCAGTTTCCCACTGAATCAGAGCCACTACATTGTGTTTACAATGTAGTAGGTCACAACTTCAAAGAGCAACATGATGAACATTTTGCGTTCACTCAAGTTTCAGGGAAATGCACAAACCGTGAGTATTTACACGTCATAACTGATTTGTGTAATCTACACACCAAAGTCTTTGCTGGAATGTAATCACAGAACACGCTGCAAGAAAACAAACATCTTATTCATGCTCCTGGTTTTAACTGCTTAGACTCCCAACTTATTCATCACAGAGTGCAATCATACTGTACATATAATATTGTTCTTTGAGATTTTTTGCTAAAAGTGTTTCGAATGGTAAAGGTCATCTACGTTTAAGAAAACAAATGAGTACTTAACGCAGTAAAAGTGCAACTGTAGCAGAATAATCTGTAGCTTGCAGATGACTCGAGCACAAAGGCATAAAGAAGCCGGTACAAAAAACGGCAAAGATAACAATGGCAATTTTAACGTGATGAGCTCTTCATTGTCTCAATTATTCTCCTGCGGCTAGAGTCTGGCAAAACATTTACTCACAGGGGGCTTTTCTGTCGATGACGGAGCTGAACCACTGCCAGCGGACTTATTCATCCATTTCAATGGATAATTACCAAGCACTAATATGTCACACAACCGCATTCTTCAGCTTTCAATGGACCAGTTCATCCCATCCATAACCGAGGCCCCTCAGTTCATCGGTTCCCCAAGGGGAAAAACAGCCTCATTGAAATTTGTCACACTAAAGGTTCTCGACATCTAATTTGATGGCATATCAAGCTCGGCCAGCTCCACATATCCAATTGAAAGTGGCATTTCAATGGCTGGTGCAAATTTGAAATGTTTTGTGGTGACTATGCAACCATCTTCCTTCAGAAATCCAACAAATTTCAAAGAAACACAAGTGGCTTTAAGTGGATGCATTGAGAAAACAAATTAGATTGCTAAAAGGATGAAAGAAAAGACAGAAATAAAAGAGGAGTATAGCACTCATGACAAGTCCATGAGTCCGAAAGAAAAAGACATGTTTAGTCTGCATTCTTGCACCTTAGTCTAATTCTTTAGGACAGATGGTTTGATTGATTCTTTAAACAGCCTGGCGTGGCACATGCTGACCGGGATGATGTCATGAATTGTAAACTGTTGGAAGAATGACACCAGCAGTTATTAGTCTCAAACTCCTGCTGTGGACAGCTCATCTCAGACCAGTTCTCTTGGGCAAAACCAACAGAGCATACTGAGGTCTAGGTATGTCAAAGCAACCCTCTGTCTTCCTTACTGATGGTAAAGTTCATGTCAAGTTTATGGAATGTACACTCTTGTACCTGTCCATCAAAGACTATAGAGCACATCTATGTTTCTAGTCTTAATTACAGTGCCCAGATGTGCTCAGGTCACACAGAGGTAGTTGGAAGCATTATTGTTGATGGTATTTTATTAATGGATTTACGTCTATTTTTTTTTCTTTGCCCATTTGTAATTTTATTATTATTATTATTATTATTATTATTATTTATTTTTAAGAGCTTCATCCCTTGTGATTTTATTTTCATAAGTATTTTCTACCATTTCATAGTGTATGGGTTTTATCTGTCCTGATTCTTCAACAACAGCCATCCCATCATGACATACATTAATCAAATGAAGATGAAATGTGTCATATAGACAGCTAAAGTCAGCTTAAAATGATCAAAGGCTTCAAAAAACTCAGAACTCAAAAACTAATGAGTTATACATCTTTTTTCAGTTTTTTATTCAGTCAATTAGTCATAATTATTTAATATTGTGCCCATTTATATATACAGTATGTGACCCTGGAGCATGTCTTAAGTCGCTGGGGTACATTTGTAGCAATAGCCAAAATTACATTGTATGGGTTAAAATGATAGATTTTTATTTTTTGCCAAAAATCCTTAGGATACTAAGTAAAGATCATGTTCCATGAAGATATTTAGTCAATTTCTTATCGAAAATATATTATAACCTAATTTTTGATTAGTAATATGCATTGATCAGATCTTAATTTGGGCAACTTTAAAGGTGATTTTCTCAGTATTTAGATTTTTCTGTACCCTCAGATTCCAGATAGTTGTATCTCAGTCAAATATTTACCTATCCAAATCATACATCAATGGGATGCTTATTTATTCATCTTTCCTATAATTTAGAAAATTATAACTTATGACTGGTTTTGTTGTCGAGAGTAATATATATATATATATATATATATATATATATATATATGTGTGTGTGTGTGTGTGTAAGCAATATTAAATGTATAGCAATATAATAATTTCGTCTTATAGTCATTTTTGCTAATTTTCACAAATTAAAATGTAACAAATTGTAAAATTTGTTTCTACAGTAAAAATCATATTGAAAGCCATTATTTACCCCACTGCTCATGACAGTGGGTACAAACTTATCAATTTGTTTTCTCATGTCTATCCTTTAATTAAATTAAAATTATGAAATTAGGTATTACAACATGCCCATGATTTTTAATATATCCAATATAAATATTATATTTTTCACAATATAAAATGACAGAATGAAACTAGAGAAAAAAACTGCCAACAGATCTTCATTTCATGGACACAATTTTTTTATTTTCTCCTCTGCATAAAATGTCTAGAGCTCTGTACTCTCACCTGTCATAAAGAAAAATAATCCAGGTTTTGAATGACTTGAGGTTGACTAATAATATTTTTTTAGTTATTTGGTGAACTGTCCAGTAAATATACAGTACGGTAATCAGTAAGATATCAGTATCTAGTCTGTGTAATTCTCAAACTGCAAATGCAATCCACTGCAGTTAATAATAATGTGAATGCCAACAGGTAGTTTACTGACAATGAGTAATAAGCTAAGTCTAGGATTCCCATCTTTACTGCAGTGATAAAGCTTGACATTTCCTCAAAACAAGAAATCTGTCTTGTTGTGTGCTGCGTGTGCAGGCTTCATCCCAGGTGCTCGATGATCTATGATGTCTGAGATAGTTGCACATTCAAAGCCAAAATGTTTAAGTTCTCAGCTCTGTTAGTGCTCGTAATCTCTCTGATCAAGGCTGTTCTAAAACAAGTGCTTGCTGCTGTTGGTCTCTTATCTTTCCAGGCCACGGGAGGAGCTGCACCTCATAAAAGTGTTTACAAAGAATCTGGAACCATACCTCTTCTGACTCCCTCCCTTAGGTCAACATGCATTTCCTGTTCTTCAACCGAACCTGCACGCTACAGTGACATGGACTGGAAAAGAAAGAAGGGCGAAATGGAGGGAAAATAAGAAAAAGTGATGAATATTTCAGTAAAATTATTATTAGAGAACTGAAGGCCCTTCTGTCATTCTTACATTGCACACATAAATTAATAGTTTACCCAAAAAAGAAAATTCGGTCATCATTAACTTACCCTCAAGTAGTTCCAAACCTGTTTAAATTTCTCTTTGAAGGAATTTTCTAAGCAGGATGTTTTGGGTCACCACTGACCTCCATCACACTATGGGAGTCAATGGTGACCAAAGCAACCTGGTTTCAAACTTTCTTCAAAATATCTTCCTTTGTGTTCGGCAGAAGACAGAAAATTATTCTGGTTTGTAACTATTTGAGGGTGGGTAAATGATAAACTATTTCTTGAATATCGTAGCTTCAAAAACTGGTTAAATTTTATTTAATTAACAAATTAATACTTTTACTAATACTTTTAGACTACTTTAATGTAGCTAATCAATAATAAAGTCAACTGGCCAATATCCCCAAAATCAAATTTGCTGTTAACTGGACATACTGTACAGTACTTGTTCTGCTGTTGTAAAAATTCTCATAATTCTAATAATAAAATCGGTTAAAAATGCTACAGTAAAAACATGTTAACTGGTGAAAAACAGTGAAAAACTAAATTAACCAGACAATTACTGTAATTTTACAGTAAAATACTGTTGAAAGAAAAAAAAGATGTAAAATAGATTTTCTTTTTCTTCAATAAAACAGGTGTTTTAAAGTTTTATTCTTATCAGTTATGTGGAATTTTTGTTATATAAATGTTATACTAAATGCTAAAAGCAAATGGTGTAAAAAGAGCATACAATGCATGTATGTGCTAACCACTAAACTACAATGGTAAAACTTCATTACAAATCAAGCCTGCAGTGAAAGGTGGTGCCACCTGGTGAAACCACCCCACCGTTTCTCTACCCACACTCCCGCAGTCACCGTCAAGGAATTTTCACTCTGTAATTAAGGGAACATGCTGCACAGTCCTCTGTGGTTTGAGGCACTTCCATGCATTGGGTTTCCCTGATTACATGCATTACCCGCTAATCAGAGCACTCAGATCTCTGTGTGTGATACTCTGCTGTCGGGGATGGAGGTCTGTCACTTTTCCACTTCACCCCTATGGTAACTTGATTCTCTGTGAGGACAGACGGGAGAGTAGCAGCACATTTAAATGGCTCTGGACCACTGGTTGACACACATATGTCTCCAAATACACTAATTGAAGACCTTTTCTGTGGTTATCCTGGATGGAATCAGCTGAGATCATACACTGGTTTGACATTGTATGAATCCCAGCTATCTTCTTACTCAGCTAATTGTTGGCTTGTGTTTGTGCTGTCGGTTTGGTTACTACTCCAAACATGATGCCATTTGTCAAGGTGGATTTTCTGTGCCTGGAACACCGCTTGTCATCTTATACAAGGGAGGGTCATGACTTCATGCTGAAATGGTTTTATATACTTTTTCTGAGTATTCGAAAACTGCATGTACAACATTTTCAATATCAGATCAAACATGAGTGTGTGAGATCACACACATGTGGTTGTTGAGAGCACAATGACTTCAGGTCACACATACTCTGTGGATATTACTCATGCAATATGAAACACCCCAAACCGATACACCCATGCTGTCCACCATGATTGTGTTATTTAGGATTCAACTTGGAATGAGTTTTAAATTCAATTACTGCACTTAATTCGAAGGTAGCAAACAGACATATTATGAATAGAAACCACCATTCTTGCCCAACTCTGATGTTTGACCCTAAAATGCATGATGTGCTGATTGTATATTATTTGGAATATCTGCACTTTCATAAAGACAAGCAGTGCGTTTTGTCAGAGTTTGGATAATGTACTGGAACAACTAGTCCCTTTCATACTAGCAAGAACATAACTATAAGGGTTATGAGGCTCTTTTCCTCTCCCACGTGACATAAGGAGTATAACAAAGCTCTAAAACAAGGCAGTTCCTGTCCCTCCATCAGGAGGCCATAAGGGCATTCTATCATTAAGAATTACAGACCCAATAGAAGACACAACAGGGTTTTGTTAATTCTGTCAAAATCATAATCCTTTAATGGTGAAGCTAGAAGTTTTGACAGACTATAAAGTCCAAAAAATCTGAATTTACCTGAAACATAAATCTTTTGAAACATTCTTACTGTGCTTACTGTAATATCTGATCTACTGTGTTTAATGCATGCTTGCTGAAAAAATAAAATAAATAAATAAATATATATATATATATATAGTTATGGAAAAAAAATAAGAGACCACTGCAGAAAAATCAGTTTCTTTTGGGTTATATTCTTAAAACTGTTAATCTCACCAATACACCACCAATACAAAACAATGCACGTTTGTTTCATTTTTTGTAAACTGCCTTCTTTGAAATATTAAGGATAGAAGCAACTTGATGCTCACTGATTCCTTGTGCCAATAAAACTAGGATTGAGGCCATTTTTCTGGATTTAAAACCTTTCTTTTCACTGTTTTTTGCTTGTTTAGTGTTTAGTGTTTATTTTTATTTTTCTAATTACTTTTGAAAGACTTCAAGCATTTTTTTTACCATCCAACTGGTCACACTGCAAGAGGAAAGTGTTGATTACAGCAGTGCTTTTTATACAGTTCCCGTTAAATACAATTGGATTCAGGTGCCCACCAAATAAGTACCTCAATAAACAGAATTGTATGTAAGTATGTTTGTGTAGAAATTTAACAAAAACTGGCATGAAATGCTTAGAGAGCTTAGAATACTCAGATACTGATTTAGAAGTAAATTGCAGTGGTCACTTATTTTTTTCCAGAGCTATATATTTATATATATATTGTCACAAGTGCGTGTGGCGAAAGCACGAAGGCAGAGTCAGTAGTGCAATAAATCACAATTCCTTTAATAAATCGAGTAGACAGACAGGCAGGGTAAATCACACAACATCCAAAGCAACGTTAATAACCGGACAATTAGACTTGGAACACAAGAGAACTTATAGGGTGTGTATATATATAATGTTTTTTTTTGTTTAGTTTTTTTTCCCTTTAAAAAACAAAAACTTACTAACCTCAATCTTTTGATCAGTAGTGTACATTTACAAATCTTTGGTCTCTGTTGAGCAGTGTGTTTTTATTGTGTATACAACGCATGTTTTTTTAATATACATACATAATTTGTCATGTCATTCAGTCAAGTTTAATTGTTGTAAATTGTGGTCATTACCTGGCATGGTTTTGAAAACTGTGAGGTTGGGTTTCACTGAAACAGGCATACAAAGGCTGTGTGTACACCCAAACATTCATTATAATATATAATATGAATGGAGCCAAATGAAAAATTGTGTAAAGTCAATAAACACATTCAAGTTAAACATTATAAAACAAGCTTTTTTAAGCATCTCACTTACTCTAAAAATCATTAAGCAAGGATCATTTCAAAGTTAAACACCTGCACTGTCAGAGCTTGAAAACGGTCTAGACAAATGAACTCCAAAACCCTTAAGCTTGCATTAAATCTTCATAAAATTGAAAAGCAAATATTTAGTTTGGAAACCCCAAAACCCTAACTGCCCCATATCTAGAGAGCATTATGAAAGCTACACAGTTGCTTGAGACATTTGTGACACTTAAATTCATTCATATTCCACCACTAAAGGGTCACATGATACCTTGTTACCCAATGAAAGTGAGGCATTCTGGAAACGTTTCTTTGACTCCAAATAAGTGCAAAGGTCCTAATATTTGTAGGTGTGACAGTATAGAAGATGGAGCAAAGCAGTGCTCTAATGGGACTTCTATATGATTGTAATAAGACAATAAGTCACAACTTGTCATCTTCAAATACTATGTTCTGACATATGCTTTTTGTAAAACACACATTAATGTCAAATGATCTCAGAATGTTTTACAATAAAATATGTGGCTGAAATATGACCATATTAAAGTATCATTCTTTAATCTTTAATTGAACAGGAAAAATTTCATTTGATTCCAGATGAAAAGTCGGATTCTTTGTGATGTGTTTTTTAACTCGATGCCTTGAAATGTCAAGCACTGGACACGTCACACAAATCACTTTCGCACAGTCTTTCTGTATTTTGACATGTTCTTGACACGGTAAGCTCTATTATGCATTCTTTTAGGAAACCCAGATGATTCAATTGTTTTGTTTTTGGTTTTATTATTATCCCACCCAGATATTGACCTCTTTGATAGAATAAGCAGGCTAAAGTTGCTTTAAAGGAATTTGTTTCATTTGCATGTTTTCGCCAATTGCAGTTCACTTTGTTAGTGTCCACTGATTCCCACCAGCAGCAGAAGAAAACATGGGGCCCCTTTACACACTGCATTAATGTATGTGTGAGTGAGATCAGACACAGATACACACTTGAAGTCCCGTTCAGACTATACGATTATTTTGTCAGTTACAACAGTCACCATGTCAGATCTTGTCCTGAACACAGAAACATGTCAGACTATACGCACGTCCTGATTTGAGTTCGACGTGTTCCTGGGTTAAGATATTTTGTTGACCTTGGAACAACATTATATTGCAAAATTTTAGTTTTGACCATATCTCTATACCTAACCCTACCCATGAGTAATGACTAAAATCTGAGGAAATGATAGATGACTGACACAGACGGACCAACACCAAACACTGATTGTAAGCCTAAACTTCACAAAAATTGTAAACTGATTCGTCAAATCTGATTGGCTAATCTCAATGTTGTTCAAGGGACACTTAGAACTCAGCAAAATCAGGTTCTGCCAGACTATACAATGCTTTCCGAACATTCATTGCAAGCCGTTGTGCGTGATGTCATCGGCGTGTTTGGCCCTGACTTGTCATCTGAAAACCCCAAAAAAGAAAGAAAAACTGACGGATACAAATCTGGATGGCATTAAGAGGTAGAGATCTGCATTCACGTTGAATCGCGGGACCTGACCAGATTGTGCCGCTTGATAAAATCTGCAGTAGAGGTCAGTAACTCTAATATCCATAACATGCTCAGAATAGGCTGTACTGGCCTAATTTTACACCAAATTTTAAATGAAAAATGTCTTATTTATTTTTCTCTGCGACACTTTTCCCACTTTAACAGAAAAAAGTTACATTTTGAGATGAATAAAAATTGCTAAAATATTTTTTGTACAACTTTTTTTTTCTGATAGTGTCATTTAAGTTAAACACATTGTGTTTCTCATTATTCATATTACATTGAAGTCAAAGTCAATAAATTAAATAATTTTGAGAAGACAAATAAAATAAATAATTTCCTTTAGACTACACTTATTTGTTAGCCTATATTTTTTTTCTTCAATTAGCCTAGTGGGCATTTAAATGTGAGATTCTGTGAACGAAATGTATTTATCTGCAATGGTCGGGTGGGGAAGAAAATTATTCTAAGCGGACAGCGGGTGAACAAAGAGTTTATATATAGAGTGAAGAGTTATATAGCGGGAGTGGGTGGGCACGGGATATAGCCTCATGGGAGCGACACTGTGTCCAGGAGTATTGTTGCCTTAACTCCAAACATTTCCTCCATTGTAAATTTACACTGAGTACGACTGATACTGTTGTCTCCCTTTTGTTTCGGCTTGTTTGAAAGCTTGTACAAAGGCGCTTCTGTGCTCCTATTGGCTAGTGTCGCAGATATGATGGAACTTGCCATGTATGACGATGAAAAAATTAAACATGCTAGTCTTTCTTTCTTGAGGTTGTGAAGTGTCGCAGAGGTGTTGTAGGCTATGACACACTACACAAGATTAAACGTTCAAATTGTGCGTCTTGACACCCATTGTCATTTACAAATCCCCACGACACCCTACGACAAGCAGATTGTGCCAAAATCGTGTAGTCTGACCAGGGGTTTCACATACAATGGAAGGCACCAAATAGATAGGTTGCGCCATCCAAAGATTTGTGTATTTTTAAAAATAATTACAGAAACAAAAGGGTTTGTCCACTTGACATGAAGGTTTCTGATGCCCATTTCCACTGTAAAGATGTTAATATAGATGTGAAGAAATGAACAAATAAGATGTTTCAGATTGATCTTTGTGAAAATTTTATAAAAACATCTAATTAAAAAAACATTTTTGTTATTTTGCTTCTGTAGATGTATACAGATAACAAGAAGAAAAAAATTCTAAATGGGCTTCTACCACCTAAAGCTCCCCGTCTCTGAAATTTAACTCTTTAATCTATAGGTGAGTGACCTAAATATATAGACCATGCTACTAGCAACACCAAGAACATAGGTTTAATTTTCACAGAGTGAATTTACTTGTATAGAGGGTATGGAAAATATTCAGACATTCTTAAACTTTTCACTCTTTGTTATATTGCAGGCATTTGCTAAAATCATTTAAGTTATTTTTTTCCTCATTAATGTACACACAGCACCCAATATTGACAGAAAAACACAGAATTGTTGACATTTTTGCTGATTTATTAAAAAAGAAAAACGCCTCAGGGTTATATATATATAACCCCAGTTCCTTGAAGGAACGAGACACTGCATCAAAACGCTTTAGGAACGCCTTCAGCGAGACCACGCTCTGAATCTGCTGTGAAATATGTCTATATTAAAGTCATAAGCGCACCTGCGGTGAATCAGACTCTAGCCCCATGAATGAAGCAAGCATCGGTAGGGATGCTGTGGGTGTGGCAAAAAGACGCAGTGTCTCGTTCCTTCAAGGAACTGAGGTTATATACATAACCCTGAGGCGTTCCTTGAAGGAACGATACACTGCATCAAAACGCTTTGGGAACGAAATACCCACGCCCCTAGACCCACAGGTCCCTGCCTCGTGTGGAGCAGCACAACTAAGACACAAGGACGGCTAAGCCTGGGGTGGACGGAAGGTCTAGCCCATAAAACCTAGCAAAGGTCAGAGGAGAAGACCAAGCTGCTGCCTTGCAGATGTCCAGAACCGGGACACCCGCTAGAAAGGCCTTTAAGGGCGCCACACCTCTAGTTGAGTGAGCTCTGACCCCCATCGGTGAGGGGATCCACGATCCACCTGCTCAGGGTCTGCCTGGAAGCAGGAAGAACCCTCCGAGGAGGGCTGAAGCAGACAAACAACTGGTCCGACTTCTCTTGATGGTCCGCAGTCTTGATGGTAAGAAGGCGGTCTGAGACCGCTCTAAGGGCTCGAAAGGAGGTGAGCGGAGGGACTTGAGTAGTACCGTCAGGTCCCAAGTTGGAACCCGGGGTCGAATCACCGGCCTCAGCCTGAGCGCCCTACGAAGGAAACGAACGACCAAGGGATGTCTCCCTACAGACCATTAATTATTCAGGGAAGAAAATGCTGATATAGCCGCTACATACACCTTCAAGGTGGAATGAGCCAGCCCTGTGGACAGCCTTGACTGCAGAAAGTCCAGAATTGTGCTAACCAGGCAGTTTACTGAACTTTGCTGATGACTATCACACTATGAAGTAAAAAGTTTCCACTTCAGGGCATATAATCTCCTTGTCAAGGGAGCCCTAGATTGGAGAATGGTTTGAATGACCTCGGCCGACAAACTGGACTCTATGAGTTGCACCCCTTCAAGGCCCATAGGTTCCATATCTCCGGGCAGGGGTGCACAATTGTGCCTCCTGCTTGAGAGAGAAGGTCCCTCCTGACCGGAATCTCCCAGGGGGAGCCGTCGAGAAGGGAGACCCGGTTCACAAACCATACTCGGCCCGGCCAGAGCGGTGCTTCTAAGAGCAGACTGACCTCGTCCTGGTGGACTCTCTCCAAGATTCCTAGGAGCAGAGCGACTGGGGGAAAAGCGCACAGCCGGAGCCTCGGCCATGTCTGTACCATAGCATCGAGTCCCAGCAGAGCTGGATAAACTAGAGAGAACCAGAGGGGACATTGTACGTTCTGTCGCAAAGAGGTCCACCTCTGCCTGATAGAAGACTGTCCAGATCTGCTCTACCACAGCTGGATGTAGTTTCCATTCCCCTGGCCTTGACACCTGTCTCGACAGGTCCGCCCTCTGGTTGAGATAATCCGGAATATAAACTGCCCTAAGAGAAGGACCCGCAGTACCGCTCCCCATCCGGTGAGAGACGCATCGGTCATTAACGTCACACGTTTGCACTGAGCACCTAAATCCGGTCCTGAGTTCAGGATTCTCCACATATCCAAGGCTCGCACACAACGTCGAGAGACTTGGATCATTTAAAAATTATCTCGTTTTGTTTGAGCCACCACTGCAGGGGTCTCATGAACAATAGACCGAACGGGATCACACAGGATGCCGCTGCTAGTAGGCACCAGGAGCCTCTGAGATAGTTTGGCTGAAAGGAAACGGCCTTCTTTTACCCTCTTGACCGTACT
The DNA here is from genome assembly GCA_032359435.1 of Enteromius unitaeniatus. Taxonomy (NCBI): domain Eukaryota; kingdom Metazoa; phylum Chordata; class Actinopteri; order Cypriniformes; family Cyprinidae; genus Enteromius; species Enteromius unitaeniatus. The sequence continues at coordinate 12,411,314 of JAUMHI010000064.1, forward strand.
GAGGATGCACTCGATCCAAGCAGGCATCAGCCTCGCACACAACGTGATTGAGTCCCATATGACGCCCCAAAAAACGATCCTTTGCACTGGAAGGAGTACGCTTTTCATGGCGTTTAATCATAGTCCCAAGCACTTTATGTGAGCGAGGACGACATCTCGATGTCTGATAGCCTCACTCTGAGAACATGCCAGAATCAGCCAGTCGTCTATGTAATTGAGGATGCGTATACCCTGAAGCCACAATGGGGCTAGGGCCTTTACCTTTGTAAAGGTACGAGGCAAAAGGGCCAGGTCGAACGGAAGCACTTGGCATTGATAAGCTTTTCCTTCTAAAACAAACCTGAGAAACTTCCTGTGGTTTTGTGGTTTGAGCTTTCTTTGCCGTTAAGAATTCTCTTAAATCTTTCTTAGGCGCTGTCACCGCAGGGCTGGTGTAGTGTCTATCCCCTGCACCCCGGTCTCACGGGGGTGCACGAGAAGCCATGCTTTGTTTTTGACTCCCCCTGTATGCTGATGAGGAGGTCTGATAGTTTTTATTTCCAGCAGCCTCTTGAGCTGGCGAGCAACGAGGAAAAAATGACTGCAGTGCAGCCGACTGCTTTTTGGCCTCTTGGTGTCTCTGTACTACCATGTCAACCATGCCACCAAAAAGCCCTGACGGTGAGAGAGGTCCAGGTCCATTACTACGTAGTAATGCGGCGGGAAGGTAGCGACCGTGGCCACAGAAAGCGCTCATCCAGCCGGATTGCTGGTAGCTCCAAACTGAGCCTCTAAAACTCTAGTCACTACTTCTAATAATTCATCATAACGCAGTGACTGAGGCTGGTTGTCTATGCTGACAACATCAACCTTCTCGGAGGAAGATGAATGCCGCACAGACAGTATGTCAGCCAGAGAAGAAGTAGCAGCTCGCGGCGCTTCAACACTAGGGTTCATAACACTTTCCCTGATGGGCTGGAAAGGAGACAGGGGATTTCCCGTCTCCATTTCCTCCAACAGGTCTACTTTTGAACCCTATGACTTCAGATGCCGGTTCGCCTCGGCGACAATGGGGCCTAAGCCACGGGGAACACTCACAAAAACTCCCTCCTAGAAGAGAGCTCTGCGAGAGTGCAAGGTAGGCAGCGAGAGCTGCATACATGCCGAGTAGTCTCCTCCCTCGAGAGCAGCTGCTGCATGTGGCTCTCCCAGACATGCCACGCACAAAGAGTGTGCGTCCCGTGGCATAATAAAGCAACCACAGGGAGAAGCTCATTTTCTGAATGCTGTATCCTGACTCATGCCTGTCTTTTTAAACTAGCTGGCTTTCTAAAACTGCTTGTACTTTTGGAACAAAGATAGCTGCGACCGACTCACAGAGAACACGCTGAATGAATGAAGGCCAGAGTCTGATTCTGTGCTTATGTACCCAAGTCAGTGACGTCACCCGAGGGTGCCGCACCTGACTTTAATATAGAAGGGTATTTCAAAGCAGATTCAGAGCGTGGTCTCGCTGAAGGTGTTCCCAAAGCGTTTTGACACAGTGTGGAGTTCCTGAAAAGGAACTAAAATATCACATGTTCCTAAGTATTCAGACCCTTCGCTGTGAGACATAATTTAACTCAGGTGTTGTCCATTTCTTCTAATCATCCTTGAGATGGTTCTACACCTTCATTTGAGTCCAGCTGTGTTTGATTTTACGGATTGGACTTCATTAGGAAAGCTACACACCTGTCTATATAAGACCTTACAGCTCACAATGCATGTCGTAATCCTTAAATTGATGACGTTTGGGATGACCAGAACCCTTCCTAGAGCTGTCCGTCCTGCCAAACTGAGCTATCAGGAAGAAGAGCCTTGCTGAGAGAGGTAAAGAAGAACCCATGGATCATTGAGGCAGAGCTCCAGAGACCAAGATTTAACTTTTTGGCTTTAATTCTAATGGTAAGTGTCGAGAAAACCAAGCATAGCTCATCACCTGTCTTATACAGTCCCAACAGTGAAGCATGGTGGTGGCAGTATCATGCTGTGGGGGTGTTTTTCAGTTGCCGGGACAGGACTGGTTGCAATTGAGGGAAAGATAAATGCAGCCAAGTACAAGGATATCATTTACGAAAACCTTCTCCAAAGTGCTCAGGACCTCAGACTGGGCTGAAGGTTTACCTCCCAACAAGACAATGACCCTAAGCACACAGCTAAAATAACGAAGGAGTGGCTTCACAACAACTGAATGTTCTTATATGGCCCAGCCAGAGCCCTGACTTAAACCCAATTGAGCCTCAATGCAGAGACCTAAAAATGTCTGTCCACCAACGTTTACCATCCAACCTGACAGAACTGGAATTTTAATAAATCTGCAAAAATGTCAACAATTCTGTGTTTTTCTGTCAATATGTAGTGCTGTGTGTACATTAATGAGGAAAAAAACTTAAATGACTTTAGCAAATACCTGGAATAAAAAATTTAATTTCTATACTCACTGTATGTTATGATTTTCTCTGTATAAATAATGCATTAATTGTATAAACGTGTCTAAGTTCTTCAGGTATCAAACATTGCATGTCAAGGCCACCTGCACCACATCACTGAGGTTTCAACCTTTACTGTATACAGGATTCAACAGACAGAAATGGGACTAGGCCAAGTGAACATTTCAAATACAACTCAACACAAAACCCTAAAATCACAAAGACATTTTATTAAGGAGCAGCCATACATTATGCTTTGCATTATATAGCATTTCATTGCACTACAAGGCATTCTTATGAAAAAATCTGAGCCAAGAAAACATGCTTTGTTTCTGGTCAAAAGGTGAAATCCCCGTAACAAACGCCATGACTAACATCAGTGGAAAAATAAATACATTTTTCAGTGAACACTGTGTTGAGAGCCGGTTCATCCCTTGAGCCATCTTTCTTATTACTGTAGACATTTATAGACCCTTGCAAACTTGATGGAGACGAATGATAATGAAATTGAGCCCAAGTGAATTCTGAGCACCTCTGAACCAAGTCGTGGGGCAGTCCTTCAGAATATGATGACGGTCTAATAAAAGAGTCATTGCGTCAGTGTTGGGGATGCTTTTTATTGCTCAACCACAATAAGGTCAGATAGCTGACACCTCTTTGTGAGGCCCTTATAACACATCGGACACTTAAAACCATTAACTGCAATGCAAAACATGCATTGCATGACAGATCAACACATCTTTGCTAGGAGGCTACGAATTTGTTTTATGACTTAAACCATATATCAGCCACCACACATCCAAAATATTAATGCTGCTAAAAGCCAGAACTGCTTGATGCCCATAGCTTACAGTTTATTTTAAAACAATGGTTTTTGAGATAGTGGACCACTGCTCTTCATTGGCTTGTTCATGTTCATTCAATCACAACATGATTAATTATATAAATAAGGTTAATTTATAGGTCTATTTTTGTTTTTTATTTTTTCAAACCAACTAGAACCACTCCTTTCCATTTACAATTATTTTAGACAGACTTTTTTCCTCATCTAAAAACAACTGATTTACATATGTTGGTGTGGCACTAGAAACATTCACCATACATTGTTCACCGTATTTTTTACAAGACAAGTTGTAAATAAACTACTGTAGCACATATTGCCTCCAGGTTAAATGTCCATCTGGGGTTACTCACAAAATATTATATATGTTGTTATATACTCTATGTATGCAAGTCTTTTAGACTGAAAAAATAAATACAATCTAATTTGCAGGGAAAAAAAGCACAAATGCCCCAACACATGGTGCATAACCCTGTGACCTAAGGTCAGGCAATCAAACAGACTTGTATTTGTTGATCTTAGTTTTCTGACAGTTTACCGAAGTAGGAGCCTTTTAGAGAGAACATTTCCTAGTTTGCACAGATGGGTAACTATGTTACTTGTTTAAAAAAAAAAATCAAATCGACAGGTTCTCAAAACTAGCTGGAGCACAGATGTTTACTTACAGTCTGTCAAAAAGGTCTTTTATTGCTTTCTTTGTGCCTAAACTAGTTATAGTAGCAAGCACACACTAGTGAATAGCATAAAGTACTAAATTACTCAAATGTTTTTGAGAGAAAACCTCTCAGGACAATTAAAAAAAAAAACTTTAAAAATCAAAATAATACTTTGATACAAATAGGGACAGTACAAGATCTTAAAAAATAAGTGTAGGATTAATAAACTATTTTCATTTGGAAATTGCAACTCGTTTCACAAATAACTGCAAAGAAATAGCAAATAACATAAAATGTGAAATTAAGAAGTAAAAGAGTCAAATAATTATATGCAAATTTAAAATTGTGAGTTAACCTTCTATTCGTTGACCTGTTTTGTAGCCTTGCGTAAAATTTTTTTTGGGGACAATTACGTTTGCACTCTATCCAAACATTTGTGTGCAATCAGAAAAATTACATATAAACCAGTAAATGAATTTGCAAAAACAATCTACACTTTTGAATCAAGGGCCAAAGACTGAATGAAGGGAAGTGTTTCAAACATCACAAACTTTCAAAACTTGAAACTGATCATATCCTGCAAGAGGAAATAAAACAAATAATGGAATATTCACATTTTCCACAGAGACATTTGGATCTGAGCACCAACGTTTTAAATACATCAATCTTTAACAGGAAAGAAAAAGGGTGATTGATAGAAACATTTTGGAGAGCGATGAGGGAGATCACCGAGTGAGATATTTTGACCCATTCTGAGCAGACTGAAGGCCAAGAATCAGGTAAAGAACAGACAAGCAAAAGGAAGTACAATCAGAATTCCGATATTTCTGAAGCTTTCTCAAAGCCAGCCAAAAGCAAAGTGTGTTACCAATATAGTCCAGATGCGCTTTATCAATATTCCCCAAAGCACTAATGTTGTATTTGCACAGTCCAACACTTTGTTTCCAATTGTTATGAAGTCAAGCTGAAACGTTCGTTATTCGCTTTCATTGTAAAGATCACGCAGGCCGTATCGCTTGCTGTATAATAATCAAACGAGTTTAAGAATGAGTTGAATTAAAATATATTTTTTAATGAAAGTATCATATTAAGATGAATGTCAAACAGCCAATTTATTGCAAGAGCAGAGATCTCAAAATAATGTGTCTGGGGGTCAGAGGGAATCTCTCTCAAAATAACAGGATGAGAGGTCACAACTACTGTCTCTTTCTGTTTATTACTTTGGCCAGCATCAGTTTTGAAAACACTAAGATGTCTTTGATGTGCGGGAAGCACTTGAGTCAGGGTGGAATCTGAAATATGCCAGACAAGACACTGTCTCTGTCTTTCTCACAAAAGGCACAGTCCGCAGTCTGAGGGGGCCAATGGGTCGGGGTGGACACACTGTTGATGTAGGTTTGGTTTTGCTTTTGCTTGCCTTGTCTCATGCAAATATTTGTGCACATTGTCAGTAAACAGGACCAGCGAACACTTTACGGGTCCATGTGAACAAAAATCATGTGAAGGACAAGTTAAAATATGCAAGCCAACAACCTTGAACTCAGTTATGGTAGAGCTCACTAACGAGGTGACCGTGCCGGAGTTTCAGCGAGAGCCTCACTGAGCATATTCATATTCTTTCAATGTAAAGAAATTAAGTTATTGTTTCAAAATCATTCTGTAACAGCATTCCAGGCTTTTCAAGGAGAACATAATTGATCTCTTTTGAAAGTTTTCAGACTTATTTGAAATAGATAGTTCAGCTAAAAAAATTATAATTTACTCATCTTCATGTTGTTCCAAACCTGAAAGACTATTTTTAAATCAAATAAAAAAGTAGATGTTTAGCATGAAGTTTATGTTGCTCAACGAAAGTGAATGACCTAGGTCTGTAATTAACATTTAAAGCAAGACACAAAAGATATCAGGAAAAAATATCACTATGGTAAATGTGATTCATTTTCCAAATTCTGTATCGGTTCTGTAAGGCCATAAATTAGCTTTATGAGAAACTAAAACTTCTCTTTGAAAGAAAATGGTTTGTTGAATTTTGTTGCTATATTGATCTTATTAGTATACTCAAGGACAGATTTATGCACAAGCATTCAAGGCACGTGCCTATGCTTGCTCGTCCAGGGGGGCCCAAACGCAATAAAGAGATATATGAGATATATTTACAACAGTAAAAGAACCGAAACCCCCAGAAGATATTGAGTAAATAAATATAACAAACAACTAATATTTTTATAAAATACTTTATACAATTTTTATAAAATACTTTTTATGTACGTAAATCAGTCCTTCTTTCACCCTTTCTCTTTCATAGTCGCACAAATGCAGACAGAAGTGTGTGGTCAGTGCTGGGCTGCCCCGCAAATTCATCAATAAAATAGCCTTGCAGCTGAAAAGCTACACAACATTTCTCAGTAGCAAGGTTCTTGAAGCAGTTCAACTTGTTGCTGAAAGATGCACAGACGCAAGCATTCAAATACACAATTGCTCTCTCTCCCTCTTTCTCTTTCGCTTGCTCTTTCTAATAACTGCATAAAACTGCATAATAAACTATATTAGTAACTGCGTTAACCTGCATATCAATGGCTTAAACCTCTTTTATTAGCTCTAAAATTATGTTTCGGAATTTGAAGTGAAAAGTTTAGGATTAGGTAAAAAAAAACAAAGGTAGAGATGTTAAATGTCTTAAAATAAATAATCTGAACCACTGATGTGTGATTGTGACCAGACCAATAAAATTATTAGAGATATAATGCACTCCCGAAGTGGCAATGTGGCCACTATGCTGGAGTCTAGGCTATTTATATGTGAATGGAATGGTCTCCGTTCTCAAACAAATTCAGAACTACATTTTATTTTTCATCATTAAGTGCTTAATGCTTAATAATTCATTAAATAACATTTGCATAAACATACAACATGGGCATTCTGACATTATATGTTTAGCTCTGGAAAAGTCATCAATCAATAAATTAATGAATTAAATGAAATGGGTCATTTTAATAATTTATACAACTGCAAAATTATCCATCCATCCATCCATCCATCTTCTACCGCTTATCCGGGACCGGGCAGCAGACCGGACACCCAGACTTTCCTCTCCCCAGACACTTCCTCCATCTCTTCCGGGGGAACAGCCGAGCGATATAGTCCCTCCAGCATGTCCTAGGTCTTCCCCGGGGCCTCCTCCAGGTGGGACATGCCTGGAACACCTCCCCAAGGAGGCGTCCAGGAGGCATCCGGAACAGATGCCCGAGCCACCTCAGCTGGCCTCTCTTGATGTGGAGGAGGAGCGGATCTACTCTGAGCTCCTCCCGAGTGACTGAAGTCCTCACCCTATCTCTAAGAGCGCCCAGCCACCTTGCGGAGGAAACTCATTTTGGCCGCCTGTATCCGGGATCTTGTTCTTTCGGTCATAAACCAAAGCTTATGACCATAGGTGGGAGTAGGAACGTAGATCGAACGGTAAACTGAGAGCTTCGCCTTACAGCTCAGCTCCTTCTTCACCACCTCATCCACTCCCGGTGCCTTGCCATCAAGAAGCTTCTTAACTACCTCGGCGACTTCAGCCCGGGTAATGGTCGAGTCCGCCCCTTGGCCCCCGGCCTTTGCTTCCTCCACGGAAGACGACTCAGTGGGATTGAGTATACAGTGTTGGCAGGGCACTTCTTCCCTCTCCTGAGGTGTCGGACAGTTTGCAAGAACCTCTTTGAGGCCGACCAATAGTCCTTCTCCAGGGCCTCGCCGAACTCCTCCCATACCTGAGTTTTTGCCTCTCTAACCACCCGGGCTGCAGTCCGCTTGGCCCACCCGTACCTATCAGCTGCCTCAGGATCCCCACAAGCCAACCAGCCAGCCAGGACTCATTCTTCAGCTTGACCGTGTCCCTTGAAATCCGGTGTCCACCACCGGGTTCGGGGGTTTGCCGCCACGACAGGCACCGGAGACTTTGCGGCCGCAGCTTCGAACAGCCGCATCAACAATGGAGGTGGAGAACATAGTCCACTCTGACTCTATGTTTCCAACCTCCCTCGGGATCCGGTTGAAGCTCTGCCGGAGGTGGGAGTTGAAGACCTCCCTGACAGGGGGCTCTGCTAAGTGTTCCCAACAGACCCTTACAGTACGTTTGGACCTGCCGAGTCTGTCCAGCTTCCTTCCCCGCCAACGGATCCAACTCACCACCAGGTGGTGATCAGTTGACAGCTCCGCCCCTCTCTTCACCTGAGTGCCCGAGACATACGGCTAGAGGTCAGATGAAATGACCACAAAATCGATCATCGACCTCCGCCCCAGGGTGCCCTGGTACCACATGTACTGATGGACACCCTTATGCTTGAACATGGTGTTCGTTACGGACGAACTATGACTAGCACAGAAGTCCAACAACAGAACACCACTCGGGTTCAGATCAGGGAGGCCTCTGCATATGGGGTTTTGGACCATGTAAATTAAGTGTAAATTTTAAATATTTTTGATGGCACTGAAACTTTTCAATTATATAAAACTGGTTTGAAAAAAAAAAAAAAACTATTAATTCAACACTCTATAAACCTAAATAATTCCATTTATATTCTAAACTTAATACATTAAAGTGTTTGTTGTTGATGCTTTCAAAATGTTCAGAAATGTACTTTTCAGTATCTAGGCAAATAAAATTAAAATAATTAATGTATAGTATCCAACAACATTTTACTAATGAGATCACATCACACATTGAGGTCACATTGCAGTTGGTAGCAAACATGACAACCAATGACGGGTCACCACTAACTTCCATAGTATTTTTTTTCTACTATAAAAAGTCAGTGGTCACCAAAACAGCCTTGTTACAAAATATCTTCCTTTGGGGAAGTAATTGATACAGGTTTAGAACTACTCAAGGGTGAGTAAACAATGACAGAATTTTCATGTTTGGGTGAACTATTCTTTAAGTGTTTGGAATGGCATGCCAGTTGTCCCTTTTGGGTGAACTATACATTTCTCATAAATCAAAGCGAAGTTGTTGGGCTAGACTTCTCTTTAAGCACCTTCATATGCTCTTTACACGTTGCCAGGAAAGCTATCAACACAAGTCAGCTGGCCCACAGAGATCAGTTCCTTGGGACCAGGCCTAGCTTGTTTGTCACTGCCACTTTAAGCAAAGTCACACGACTGTGTATCTCATTAGCACTGACCAAAGGTTAGAGATACACCTGACTGACCCATCACATACTACAGTCTTCGTGGGAACACCAAGAGCAGCTGTCAACTGGAACAACTAACTACGCGAGCCGATCTTCCACAGCTATGGCCAAGCTGAGAGACATCACAAAGCATGATGAATCACTGCTTCTCTGGCATACGCTGTGAAAGGGCTTTTGATTACAGCAATAAAGTGCTCTCTGGGGAATTGCAGCACTAAATTGCCATAAATCCGAAGGGAACATACTGTCAGCAATGGCTAAAATTGGGTCTAATGATTCCCTGACTTGCTGTGTACCTTCGTTGGCAAACTAGTCCTGGAAGGAACAGTGAGAACAGATGAGCCATGTTAGTACAGTAGATCAACAGAAGAAAGCTGTTTACCAACACCCTTGACATACATGACCAGTGTTGGGAATAACGCGTTACGAAAGTAATACATTATAGTAATATATTAGTTTTTGCTGTAACGCAGTAGTGTAAGGCATTACTAATCAAGTTTCAGTAATATTTTACTCGCTGGAGTAACCTTGTATGTGTGATGTGGTCAAGTGAAGGCATATTTAGGGAAGGTTTTACAGGAGTGTCATGAGGCTACTGGGCCAACAGTGGAAAAAGTGGCATGATTTCGTCCTTTCAGGTCTGAGGCTATTAGCTCCGCCCGGCTCGCACTGGTCAGTGGCCCAAGCACGTCTTTTTTTTCTTCTACCAAAACAGCTTATACTGTTTCATCTAATAAAATAGTTAAGTTTTGTGTGTAATTGCAAAATAATTAAATAAAGTTAATTTAGAAAAATGCTTGGAGCAATTTTGTTCATTAAATATAATCTTTCGTTTGACAATAAGTTTTCGTAATGACAAAGTGGCCAGCGACAGCCAGTGCTGATCATAAACTATATTTGATCAATTTAACTTTTCAAATCAACACAACTTGCATAAAATGCAATAAAAAAAACATTTCAAGATTATAACAATGTTTAAACGTTAAACCACCTCCAGTGGAAACTAAATGGCAGATGCTGTCATTTTATTCAGAGTATTACATCACTCAGAACATTAAACGGTCTACATTTATTTGGGTGCACTGACAATATCTTGAACAGGAGTACTTCACAAAAACGAACTGAAACTCAGCGAAAAAAAGACAAATACAAAAAGCTTTAAATGACCACTTAACAAAACAAATCTAAAACAACCACTTTTTATTATAATTTTAATCCATAAAGATGACTTAAGGTGCATCAGAGGAGATGGCGAGTCAGGAAATGTATCTTTGTGGCAATTATTAACACTAAATAATTGTGATAATCCTGTGAAAAACTTCAGTCTATTGCGTGTATTTGAATGCAGATCTCTTCAGCTGCGCTGACGGCACGCTCTCTGTAGTTATTTTGGTGAGAGTAACTTAAAAGTTACACAGGAGTATGTAATGCATTACAATTTTGAATCAGTAATATTGTAATGTAAGGAATTACCTTTAAATAGCAGTAACAAGTAATATATAATATATTACAGTTTGGAAGTAACTTGCACAACACTGTACATGACATTATACTTGATATACAAATAATGTACTTCCCACTTTAAGGCTTTAGGAAATATGTTGATATTTACAATGTAACAAACATTGTGGGGCATTTACTGTACAAATGTACAAAAGACTGGAATGGAAACATAGAATTTATTCACAACTTTTTTTTTTTATCCTTTACGACTGTAAAAAATGTTAAACACTAAAAGCTTATATGACATAATGAAGAAAAACTTTCTTAAATTAGATTACATTTCTACCAGTGGTCTCAGACTGGACCCCACTTTATGTAAAGGTAAATGTCAAATATTTGTTTGTTATGTGTATATGTTAAGATGTGTGGTTGCGTGTCTTTTTTACGTTACGTTGGAGTCATTTGACCTTTTTTAATTTATGACAGTATAGGCTTCTCACACAATCATAGACTCACAGGCATTTCCTGACTGGCACTATCAGATATCTATAGACATACAGCTTCACTGATAGCTGAATACTGAACTGACAATCAGCTATAACAGAACAGAACTGCACTTACTTCTAATATCAGATGTCTATTTGCAAACAGGCTTGTAAAAATAAAGAAATAAACCCAACTTACTGCAATGTCATATCATGTGGTTTTGATAAACCTAAAAATATGCAACAAATGTTTTTTTGTATCCAGTTGTCATCACTCTGTTGCTATGAGTTAAAGGGCAGATAAATACCATTACATTATGAGAGTAATGGGCCTTTGGTCTATTAATAGAGCTATGAACGATTTGGCATCAATAGTGTCAGTGTATGCAGTTCATCAGCCCACAAACAGTTATGTGATTCTCATTTTCATCTTTTTATGTCAAACAACTTTGCATTACAGTAGAGTGCACTTTTGCTTGTCTAATTATCAAGACTGCATGGGGTTAAATCACAGATGATGGTTGAAAAGCAGGGGTTGCTGGGAGCCCATGTTTATCTGCTCTTTTGTGTCAGGGTCATGAGGCCTTATGGACGCTCACCCAGTTGGCAGTGAACCCTAGCAGTAATTCCCAGCACTCGGTGTGCCTCCTCCATTCAAACAAGAGCTGGAACGAAAAAAAAGAAGCTCTAAATGGCCGTTGGGAGTCGTGCACTGCTCTGAATTTAGATGACTCGAACAAAAGCCTAGACTCACATAACCAAATTCCTAATAGATCATAGTTTATCATAATAATGTGCGTGCGGAGTGCCACTCGAACTTGATTTATAAAGATTTGTGGTTTTTATTTAGCTTATTCTCCTGGACAGTATCACCACAAATATATAATTAAAAACATTTTTCATTGCTTGCCTCTGTGTATGAATGCAAAAGAAAAAGGAAGATTAATTTGTTGATAGTCTGGCAAATTGTCATTTATGTCAATCTTTAATCACTAAAGTACTGATAAAACAGGATGTAGTGCATTTTTATTTTCATCTGTGCTTTTATCATATTAAGTGACCAATATCAGGTTTCCTGCCAATCATTCTCAAAGAAATCTGAATCTGGAATGAAATAGCTAGGACCAAGCCAGAGCTGCGAGCCGGTTTGCAGATCATAAAGTTGATGATTAAATGACTGCAAGGGTATTATTCACTTTTTCTAATCATATGAACCAGGCATACATTTATCAAAATAAATCCCATTAAGAAGTTGGCACTGAAATTGCTTTTATTTCCCTTTTAAATGTTGAATTTGTGTCCCCAGGGTTTTTCTTAAGGTTTCTCATTAATAGAAAAAAATACTGAGTACAAAACTTGACTGTCAGATCATGCCAATATGCAAACTAAGCAATATGATAGTACAGTGAATCATGCATTTTTCCAGGTTTATTAAAGTGTTTTTATATCGGTCTAAACCAAGTTATTACCTTCCAGCAAAAAAAAAGAAAAAGATTTGTTTGTTGAAATTTAATAGAAAAATAAAACTGTCGGATTTGCAAAAAACATATTTTTTAAATTATATATATATATATATATATATATATATATAAACAAATTGTAAACAATACGTTGTTAAACCTTCACTTTTAAATATAAGAGTTCTACAGAATATAGTTCCTTTGTGTTCTTATTTAATTTATTTCTGGATTAACTACAATAATTTGTGTAGAAATGATCATTAACCAAGATTAATACATGTTATTCAAGTATGTATTACTTGGTTGACTATTGTATAAATTAAAACCAGGTTCTGGTAACATTAAACGTGTTTTAAAAGAATGAGCGAGCATTATTTTAATAATCAAATACAATAAAACAACAATGTATACAATTAAAAGTATAACCTTACATTATAAGATATATCGCTAAATATATATACAATCGCATTAGAAGAATTAGTTCTATTTTTAATGGAAATGCAGGGATCCACAAACAATTTGGTATACAGTGCCCTCCACTAATATTGGCATCCTTGGTAAATCTGAGCAAAGGTGTATGTGAAAATAAATTTGCATTGTCAGTCAGTTTTAGATTTGTTATCTGTTGGTATTTGATAGAGTCCATGATGCCATGTGTCTAAACAAGATGTCCAG
>JAUMHI010000064.1:12424594-12439736 GCA_032359435.1 Enteromius unitaeniatus
TCCAATTTGTAGTTCCATTCCTGTCAGACAACTGAACACGGTGGAGATTGTTTTTGGATGAGCATCAAGAATTGTTCTTAAACCCTCCTGAACAACATGTGCTGATGTAGGGACTATTTTTTAAAGGCTTTCTGACCCTAAGACTCAACTATTTTCTGCAATTCTCCAGCTGTGATCCTTGAAGAGTCTTTAGCCACTCAAACTCTATTCTACTGTATTAGGAAGACACGCCTCCTCTTCCAGTAACAGTTTATGTTGATTGCAAATTCTTAAATTATTTCCCTGATGGTGGCTCTTTTCTTAAAGCCACTTCACAAATTAGTGAAGCTCAATTATCTTTTGTAGCACATCATGAATATATATATATATATTTTTCTCATTGTATTGATTTCCCTCCTCTATACATATATTTCTGTGAAAAAAGAAAACATAGCTGGAAAATTTCATGTCCATAACACCCCGGAAGTCTCAAAATTGTGAATAAGAATGGGAATATATTTCAGATATATATATTTCAACAAGTACTGGAGAAAAACATTTATTTCATCAGAAGAATTTCTCCCTATTTTCAGTTGGTTTACTTCAGTGATAGGTTAGAATTGTGTGAATTCTTTGAATGAAAGATCAAAAGGATGAACAATGCAGATTTATTTTCTCAGCCATCTTTGCTCAGATTTACTAAGGGTGCCAATATAACTGGAGGGCACTGTAGAATGAAAGAGTTAAAGAAACCGATGAACTCATATAAAGGACTGGATAAGAACTTCAAATCAAATGCTTAGATTTGACATGTTCTAGATAACATTACTCAGCTCAATAAAAGCTTTGACTAACATCAAGAGCAAGACTAAGAGAGAGAAACAGACTCAAAGGGGCTGATAAGATAAATCAAAAATAGGTTTACAGTAGTGGATAGATTACCGGTAAAACAACCCATTTAAGAACTGGATGTACTGTTGAAACGGTATGCTATCCTGACAAAGGTTCATTCCAATATCCACCTAACATTTTTTTAATTGTTGCAGAGTAGATTAAATGTGTCAGATAAGTGTGGGTTTTTTTCTTCTTCTTCTTCTTTTCTTACCCATTTTTGGGTCAGGGTCATTTTTACACCCTCTATTTATGTCACACGGACAGCTGTGTGAAGCCATGTACTGCACAGGACCTTTATTCAACAGGTTGGAATGACAGCCTACGGTAATCTGAAACCCCAAACCCAATTATTTTCAAATATTGGTCCAGTCAGATTAATTCTGCCAGGCGTTAACCGATTTGCTGCGATTCCTGATTGGGCTCCTGGGAGCTGAACCTATTTACTATATAAAATATAATTGCCTCCACACCGAACAAGGTGTGATCGCATCCCACCTTCTTGTGAAAACTCAATAACCGATTTATTGCAATTAATGTGCGACTGTGTTAACAAAACTCGAGTCTGACAAGCGCTGTGCAAATCCAGGAAATGATACATCCTCATTTATTTGTAATTATGCTGTATTGCTCCCAGATGCAGTGCACTATGGGCAATCCATCAGGGGTTCTCCAATTGAGCTGGGGTTTGTTGTCCACCAGTGACATGTTCACCTTCCGTTATTCACTGTTTACCTTGGCCTCGACGAGCGCACAACTGTCTGTGTGACATCACTAATGCGGGACAAATCCTGACCATGGGCCACTAGTGGTTGCTATGAGTGATAGTGGATGTATTTCTGCAATATCAATGAAGAGATGTGAGTTTCCCCCTCTTAGAAATCTAAACTCACCATTTCAAAATTAGCATTAAGACGGGCATGCTGTATCCACAATAATATGTTAAAATCAATCAAACTTAAGCAATTATCTTGCAACCGGTCTTACAAATATGCCAATCAGCATTGAAACTGTCTTCAGGGACTCACCAAACCAGACGATGGCGAGCGCTCTTTAGTCCTCTAAGCGGCGGTGATGGCATCTGCTCAGAATCTGTATTTTCATTCCGGCTGTGAATGGAGGCTTTGTGTGGTTTTGGGGGAAACCTGCTCTCTGGGAAGTGTCAGAAGGGTAGTACTTACATTGTTATCTGAAGATAGAGGCCAGAAATGGTTTCCAGACTCCTGCAGTTCTTTAGCAGAAACACTGGACTGATCTGTGGGCACGTGTAGGGCTCGAGACATTTATGTGTTAATAAAGACTTTCCAATTGTTTGGCACTGTAGGTTTGCCGTTTTTTCAAATAGAAATGAAACCTATATTAGTATGTTCACACCAGCCAAGTTTGTTCCATTGGTTTGCTTGAATCTAACCTTGTTCAGAATGTCACTCTAATAGAGTAGGGCTCAGATTGCCAGCATATGTTAGCAGCCCTGGCACATGTTCAGTTCTTTTAACCTTTACCTTAGGAGTGCAATTGCCCTCAGAGCACTTAGTTGAGCAAGCAAATACTTTCCTTTCAGTTTGGGACAAATGAAGCTGAGATCAGCAGTGATAGCAAGCTCTTTCTTACATATCTTCAACTACAGTGTTTAATATGCTTTTTTTTTGCATTGAAAACATAAGAATAAAATATCCTAATATTTTGTTTTCAAATGAAATGAAAGAAAATACATGCTATTTAAATATTTATAATAAACAAACAAATAATGCTTTTATAAACCAATGGCATTAACCATTAAATACATACATCGGGTCTATTGTGACCTGGTACATCATTCTCTCCTTCATTTTCAAGTTCGACATCAGCTTTCTTAGTTTTCCTCAATCTATTCATAACAAACAATTTAACAAGAAAATAAAATACTAAATTATAAAAGAATGGTTGTTTTCTGATAAATCTTTTGTACAGTATAAATCTTTTTACAGGGTAGCTTCTTTAAAAAAAAATTCTGTGCAACTATATTTACATATCTGATGACTCAATACGTGCAATGCATCTTTTTTCTCTAAAAGTGGCACTGTTTGATACACACTGATGATATGATGTTTTACTCATAATTACCACAGGTATAAAACAAATGAATATCATCAGCAAAAACTGAACTGGTTTGAATGGCTTTACTGCAGAGCAATTACTATAAGCAATGAAATATGAACACAGCCACAACCATTTGATGCTGGTTGTAGTGTGGGTGATCAAAATATTAAATATGAAGTCGTCGAAAATGGTAGTTTTTAGAATATGGTTGAGATCCAGAATATGGTCCAGCTACTGAATGTACTGTGAAAGTGAATTCCCTTTTAACCCTTTTAAGTTTCAAAAGAGAACAAAAGATGCTTAATTTTATCCTCCTGTAATTGTTCTTAAAGTATATTGAGATTTTTTTGTTATTGCAACAGTTAGACATCCATTCATGCAGGAAATATATGTCCAGCTCACTAAAGACGCGACTATGTATATTTAATGATTGGTGAAACATTGATGCATTTAGGGTTACATTGATCAAAGGCGACAGCAAAGACTTACATTTTTACAGCATAATATTTCACAATATGGCTCTGTTTGCTATATTTTCTTTAATCAAACAAATGCAGCTTGGTGGACTTGGTGAAAAAAAAAAAAAAAAAGAAGCCTTTTCAACGGTACTGCATGTGAACATGTACATTTGTTTGGGAAAAACCAAGTAGTCTGTGTACTTCTGCAACAGGAAGCTAGTGTTAGGCTCACATGTAAACTGTGCCAGATTGTTGTTTGCTTTGGTTTAGTTTTCTTTTTAGGTGTAGTAGAACACTAAACTTTTAAAAACAAATGAACTGGTCCTAAACCCGCAGAAAAAGTGGCAGTAGCTAAAAAAGATTTAAATAAACAGTTGTATATAACATTTCACAAACAAAAGTGAAAATGACGTCTATGAATGGTCCCTACAGACTGCTTGGAAGTTCATCTACTAGTCCCAGGAAGAGGCTTGAAATGGTTTTCACAGAATTTCTTCAGGCGAGACCCCTAGGGACCCTCTAATAGCACTTCTTCAAAACACTCAAAGACATTTTTCTTCACTGTCCAATTAAAAAAAAAAGAAAGAAAAACTTTTGACCTTCAAAATTGAATTTCTACATAGCTGAACAAGCTTGTTCTTCATTCTCGTGCAGCCATAGTGAGTGTACTCGTCTCTCTGTGACTATTGACAGGAATGTGCAGCTGATAGCAGTTTCATAGGTTCACTGTGCATAGGCACAGCTCGCACTTGAGCGTGAAGTGCCCCATTTATGTGGTAACACATGTAAAAAAAATGCCACAGCGTACTATCATAAGCACAGAAACCATTCTGTTAGTTTGCCTTCATCAGACAGCTGCAATGAGAATTTAATGTTTGCTTTGCTTCGTCTGTGAATCCCAATGGCTTATAATTTGACTGCTCTTTGTTGATTTTACTATCTTACCGAAAGATTTATGTCTAAATGACGCATTTCTTGTTATCTGGCGTGTTGCAGAAGTGTCAGTTTGATCCCAGCAGCAGACACCACAGGTTTGAATCAGAGCTGAGAATGCAAAACACTCCAGTCTAGACTTACAGTGATGGAATGTTTCCCGACTTACACACACCATCTCCGCAAACACACGCATACACAGACAAAAAAAAGTGAGCAAACAGTGAGCTGACACTGCGATGAATCCTGGGATTTCATGCTTATACACTTTTACTCCGCATGTCTGTCTTAAACTAAAGAATCGCCACTGCCCAGGCGAGATCGAGTCAAGAAGTCTTTCCTACATGAAGATAAAAACCTCGACAGTCACCATTAAAAGCTTTGACACTAATTATTGCTCAACTGTGGAGAAATCAATCCCTCAGAGAAACGCTAAAAACCTGAAACTTTTTAACTAGATAACCTAAAAATCCTGGCCTTTGCTATAGCAGTCATGCAGCATCTGCATGACCACAAATGAGCTTCAGTATTGATACACCAGCGCCACGGACATGAAACTGACTTTGATTAAAAACACTTGAGATTAGGGATTAAGCCTTTGTGTTTCGGGCCTGACGTAATGGGCAGACAATCTTCTTTATCAGCTCCACGGTGTCCAGCGTGCTGGCGCAACTCATCTCGAGAGGTAATTTAAACCTGTGGCTTTGAAAGCCCATTCATCAGAGAGGCACGCGAACGGCCCGGAGCAGGGCCAGATAGGGGGCCTGCATGTTAAAAGCACTTTACGACTCCCTCAAATGCCACCAGATCGCTCTGCAAATACTTTGACTAAATTATGCAAATGGAAGGGGTATCTAATCTCACAGGAGTTACCATGCAGAAGTGCCGTGATGGGATGATCAAAGTTGAGAGTGTATTCCTCTCTTCTCCAGAGAGTGATTGGCTAAAGAAGGCTGATAGCCTCCTCTGACCCCCCAGGAGATCAATCGATCAGCCGCTGGTTTATCTGGGCCGAGGTGACGGTGAAGATGAGCAAGGCAGCCAAATGCTAAGAGAGGTAGATAAGAAGACTCAGAAATCTTTCTAACCTAGTTAGGAGTAGCCAAAACTAAACTTAGTCCAGTACCAGACTTTCTACAATCCAGACCAAGAGCAGCTAAGGAAACAAGGGTTTGGAATATATACTATAGTGATGTTATCTGACTTGTTTCTAAAGCTTGTACTCATCCAAGGTTTTAATATTATGCCTGTGGCAGACTTGCTAAAACCCAGATTAGACTCAGAAAACATGTGCTGTGTGAACAGAACAGGACTGGATAACTAGTAGAACAGATGTGCGTCTACCGTGAGGTGTCTTAGTTGCGTTTTTTATTTTATTTTATGTGGTTTCGGTAGTTTACGTAGGGCTCTATGATTTCCGCAATGTAAAAAATACAGACAGAACAATGAAATCCACTCATAAAAACTGAATGTATTTATCCTCTGTTGTTCAAATCAGGGTAATTGAATGATCATTAAAATACGAAATGGGAATTTTATCTTGATTTATCGTCAAACAATCCTTTCATCCCTTATAAGGACATACAAAACATCTCCAGAATCAGCTCTGAGAATCACTTAATGAGCGTATTATTATTTAATTAAAAATAGCATCATATTATATACACACAGAATTTGTAATGACATCCCGTCAAAATAAAAGTTTGGTTTAATTTAAAGACATTGTGCCAGAAATATATTACCATTGTTCAGTAGAGTGTATTCTACATGCTACTACTAAAATTATTAAGACGTTTTTTAATATATATAAATAAATTATAATTAAATAAATTAAATACATATATTTAGATTGTTTTATTAAAATGACTTCATTATAAAATATAAATAATTTCTGAAGGAAAAAAACAACATATAAGGTTACTTTAAGAATAAGTTTTAAAGAAATTGTTTTTATACAAGTAATTACACAAGCCAAAACAGTGTTTGGTAACAATAAAACAAAGAAAGACTAAGCATTTCATATGGCCCCAAACATGTAATTTTAGCCTAAGTTGTCAGTATTACAAATATTTTTTAATAGCTTATTGTATTCTGCTGATAATAAATATTAGCTATTAAATTTGCATTTTATTAGCAATAAAATTAAAAGTAAAATTGCTTTTAAAATGTAGTTTAGAATGTCACACTAAAGAACATCAGCTTAAAAATACCTGACTACAAAAATAGGTCCAAGTTACACACTTTTTTTAATCTTGACAAAGATTACACAAGTGTTATTATGAACCGCTGTTGTATGAGTAACTGTAATACAAAATTAATTTGTTCACTGAAGACATTACTTTTTCCCCTAAAATCTTCTCTAATTTCCACCCCGATTTCGACACCTTTGGAGGGGAAGAAAAGCGATTTTCTTCACAGGCGTACTGACACTTCTCTTTCTGCTGTCTCTGTCTTCACTAACCAGTTGCATTACCGACAAATCCCTCAACCCTCCAGCTCTCTCTATGAAGGATAAAACATAATAGAAAGGGGATAAGGTTCTGACATGTACTTGGGAAAAGGATTTCAACAGGTCAGAATAGAAGCAGACCTTGAGCTAGAAGTCTGTTTTATCCGAGAGAGAACATTTAGTTATTGCTTGCTAATTGTTTTTTTAACTGGTTAATTTTTATAACATTTACAGTTTTATCTACTTTTGCCATATTAAAATATTTTTGAATATATTGTAAACATTAAAAAATGAATCAATGGGATGTAGCTAAAATGAGTTAAATTTAATACACAAGTGCCCTCTACTGTTAAAATAAGAAACCACATCATCTGTACTTGATTTTGTTTTTAATACTTGTTTAATATTGTAAAAACAATACAATGGTATATGACACAATGATCACAGTTAAACACACTTTAAGATCAAATACAAAAACTAAACGTATCACGTCTGAGAGCTAATGACAACAGTGGAGTCGGAATGGTATGTTTGTGTTGTAAAGATGAGCTATGTGTGGCCCTTAAGGGCCCTAAAGGCCTGGAGGAGTACGTATACAGACGTCCTGTCTGCCGGGGAAGTTTACCGTCAGTCAGAACCAGGAGTCCTGATGGAGGAGTCTGAAACCCCGAGGGGGTGTGAAAGTGTGGGGGTACATCCTCTGAGCTCAGCTTGAGTATAAGAGCTATTTCACAAGCACATTTGAATTGAATCCTTCTCTCCTTTGCTTCTGAAAGAACTTAAATGATATGAAGGTATTAAAGCTATGAGCCAAATCAAATGATCTGGCACTAAATTATCTTCTGAATATTTCAAGTGACTTAATGTATGTTCTCTACAGGAAACCACAGCCTGAAAAAGAAATAACTAATCTAATCTATAGAAATAACTAATCAGCTTCAGCCTCTATGCTTTTAGAGCCTCTTAAAGCTGTTAATACCATTAAAACGTTTTCTTTTTATAAGTCACAGATGTCTAGAATTTGTATTTAATTTTTTTTTTTTTAGTGTGGTGTGGATGTTTTAAAGCTTTGATTCTCAACTAGTTGTGCTTATATATTTTACATGACTTTTAAAAAAATTTACAGACATTTATAAACTTAAAAAAAAAATTATATTTTAATGTTAATAATACCATTATTAAAATGTAAAGACATTCTCTTTTATCTGTCTCTTCTATTAATAATTTTATATTATATAACAATTTATAACATATGGAATGTTTGAAGTTTATTTGCAAAAAAAAATAAATAAATAGCTGTTTTGTTTTCTTGTTTTGTTGACTTTAAATTTTTGAAAAACGTTATAGATCATAATGTTATAAAATTATGTAATTTTTAAAATATGTAATTATAAATTTCAAAAATGTAATTTAAATTAAACCAATATTTTAGATATAATATCTTTATTATTTTATAAAATATATTTACTATTAGTATTTATTTATTTTAATAGTACAATTTTTAATTGTATTGTGACCCACCAGTTGAAAACCACTGAGCACAGAACTGGGTATTTACCAGCAGATGGCATCATTACCAAAGATTCAGAAAGGGCTCCACATTTTTCCCTTCGTGGTGACTGAGACATATACCTGGCAACCTATCAGTGCAGCTCCTTTATTAACATAATTGAGTGAGAACACATGGGTACTAGCTGTTCAAACACAAACAATTAAGAAATCATCAGCCCATTTAAAAAAAGAGACTCCCTGTTCCATTTTTTAAAAGCTTTGAGTGGGAGGAAAAAGGCATTATAATGCTTAATCATAGTAGAGATGAGATTTGCCTTGGGCAGTTTGTTTATGATTGTGTGTATATGTAGGCGAGCACATACTTGGAAGTGTGTGATCTAGTATTGCGTTGCTGTAGCACACAGACCCCAAAGAACCACTTAAATGCATCTCTTACATGCTTCAAAGCAGCACACATGCTTTCTGTTAAGGTACATATACAACACTGAGCAAATGTTTTATGGACCACACAAAATGAGATGGCTCAAAGAAACTAGCACGTTTTCGTGAATTAATGTGGAAATCTGGGGCTTCGTTAATAATAAGTAAACAGAAACTATGCACTGGTATGATGCCCAGCGCCTTTGTTGTTTAATGAAAGTGTATGTTTCATTATGAATATCAGTTCCCCCTCTGACTTGTGCCTAGAGACAGTATGATGATGATATTATTCCAGAAGATTGCCTTCAAATGAGACAAGATGAAAGGAAAAAGAACTGTTAAACAAAAGCTCAGCTTTCTATTGTTTTACGAGCTCTTAACAAGACAGATCGCGTATGAGGCAAGTAGCAATTTATTCCATTGTTCTTTCAGAGAACAGAACACACCTAAAACTGTTCCAAAACCCGTCAGAATCGGTTTAATGAGGATTTAACAAGGTTTGACAGAGGAAAATTCCTAAACATTCCAAAAATGCATCATCAAATACGTGTGTGTATGCGTTCGGCTCCTTGTTGTGTATTGCGGCCGAGCCAGTAGAAGCTCCATGTCGAAAATGTTCTCTGAAAATATTTGCGCTCGATTGCTGCCAAGTTGATTTAGTCCACAGCCCAGACAGAATTCCCAGAGTTCTGTTTGGGCTACACAAGCTTGAATTTCATTGGCTTGAGGCTGCATCTTACGCCAGCTACTCTCTGGGCTGCAAGAGGCGTTCTACACACCCATCAGCCTCAGACATTCTTCATTTTGGACAGCCCAACTTCCCTGTTCTGATCAAGTCTCACAGGTACAGTAACTTGTCACTGGGGTTTGGGACATTTGCCTCATATCTCAGAGCAACAAAGCTCATCTTAGAGCAGAACATTGAGGTAATGCAGAGGTAATGACATTTAATATAAAATCAAGATATGACTGGAGCTCTAGAGATGCTGTGCAAAATGGGGGACCAAACAGAACAAAAGCCTCTGCAAATCGGATGCTTTTGCAGTGAACGAATGCCCAAGCAGTGAATGTTAATCCCACTCTTGCTGTGTCCAAAACCTAAAGCAGATGCCACCTTCTCAGTGCCCATGTCATATCATCGCATTATTAATCAAATATTGACTAATATTTATATAATATAATATATATATATATATTTTTAATTTAAAATGCATATTAAATAAATATATAACATTTATTTATTTAGAATCTTTCAACTGCTAATTTAGATGTTAAATTTATATTTTCCACAAAAAAAAAATGCAGACACAGGATTACAACTTATCATAGAGAACGATACAAAAATGCTGCCTTCAAAAACTGACCAAATGGCATATTAACAGACAGGATGTTGGATGCATCTTGTTGTTTCTTGTACAAGATAACTTGACTTTTCAGCAAACATTTTTCAGCTTTTGAACAAAGGATAGAGCGTGCTTATTAACAGCAATATTGCAGGCTGGATTTTTAAAAATATCACCTTAAAAAAGGCAGCAGGCAAATATCTATTTGTCTAAATTGCATATTTTCTTAGTGATAGATGCTATTTACATTAAGTGCAAATAGCAACGGATTCTATTTACTGCAAGTCAAAACAGCAGCATTTCTTAATGATATGCTATTTACACTAAGTGCAAATAGTTGTAGATTCTATTTACACTATGTTAAAATAGCAGGTTTTTCTGTAATTTATACTACTTATTGCAAATAGTGGCAATTATCTGTTTTGTAGTACATTATATAACAGTATGCAGTAAATAATGCATTTTAATTTCATTTCAAATTATGAAATGGATGCCACCTTATTGGGACAATAAAGCCCTCACTACAGCAATCCGAACCCTAACCGTTACTTTATTTTCAACTTTTTGATCATTGCCTTATTTTTTATTAAAAATTATTGCTTTTCTGATGCTGCATAAAAATTGAATAGCATCTGCACCACTAGAGCTGACAGATTTTGTAATGTTGACTGGCCCAATCACACAATGCTGGGTGGAGCAAACAAGGCAGGCTATTTGCACTTATTACACGGCTCTCTGGAGTGCTTGATTCTGATTGGTCAGTTGAGACATTTGCAGGTTCGTTCTTTTCAAACAATAACAGCTCCAAAGTAATAACGCATAGCCGGGACTACTTGTATGTTTAAAATCCCTCCGCGCCAACAAAGATTGGTGCCATCTTGAGACAAACACTGGACAACCACAATTAACAATGAAAAAATTTAAATACATCCGTTGTTATATATTCATATGTAGATGTTATAAATTGTCTTACTAGCGTTTGGATGTTAGTCACGTGGTACTATGTCGTTTCGCGGAAGGATGAAAATGTTAATTTAAAACAAATATGCCAATAAAATGTTTCAAATTCATATTTATGTCCAGTTTTTTTCCTTATGTGGCAAATAGCCGTGTAATAATAGATCACACTGTCGGGGCTTATTTCTGCGATAACTACCGGCTGACTGTACATTATCCCTTACTTAGTGTAAATATACACTCCATTAAAGAAAAATGCCAGAATGGGATGGACAACTATGGAAAGTTAAGGCTTTATTGCCACGATTTTCAGAATCACAAAATACAATTTCATCATCTGTAGCTTAGTGCGTCAGACCACCCATTATACTCTCTTTATCGTTACCTCATCTTCATCCTCATCAGCTATCTTTTTAATGAGAAATATTTTCTTGCAAATGTGACCGCGATCAAATGAAGGTCAGCCAAAGGCCACAACTGATCTTCCTTGATCGAAAGAAGGTTCTGCAGTTTCCAGCTGCTTCAGAGAGCTGTGATCTAGAGATGAAACCAACAAAGGAAGAGGTTTTGGCAGGGGAGCACAACAGCAGGGATCCATATTGCGCATTCCAGTCGGGGGAGCTTTATGTTTATCTATAAAACCTCCTGGAGCGTTTGAAGAGGAAGGGAGACTGAGACAGGCAACAAGGGAATTTCCTATACAGTGTCTTGGTGAAGGAAAAGAAAGGGAAAAGACACTATTACTCTCTCACTTTCTGTCTCACTGGTTTTCTCCTCTGTTAAACCACAAATCTAAATATGAACTCATATGGGGAAAACCCCACATATTCAAATTCATCCTGTCTCATACCTGGGTTACTCTATTTTCCAAAAAAAGTGTTAAGAAAGTTGCAGTTGTCCATAGGGATCCCTCTAGGATTAATCGGTATACTGAGGCACCAAATGAATGGGCCAGATTAGCAGCTAACTGAAGTTTCTGTGGCACAACTGAGTTGCTACAGTATTTTAATTAGTTTAGTTTGCAAGGATATAGAACTCTCGAGACCACAAGAAGGTCAAGCAATCCATCACAGCAAGGACAAAAACACACATTTGCCAATAGCAATACTCAATTTAACATCAGTGACTTAGACATGACTTCATCAAACCAAAACATCAGCACAAAATGTCCCCTGGGAGACGTTTAAATGTGAACGTTTAAAACCATGTGATGGCATGTGCCCCAACTGGTCTAAATGAAACTATTTTTCCTCTCTTCTCAATCCTCAAGGCTGGGCCGACCCTCTTTCTCCATCTCTGCTGATATCTCCCTCTCTGTTTTACTGTCTAGACATTGATTGGAGCCCTTGGCTATGACAAAGAAAAATTATGTATTACAAGTGATACTAACTTGGGAGCTTAGTACACCAGTTTAGCCCACTACATTTTACTCCTCTCTTTCAAGGCTGAAGCTTGGCAATTCAGTCAGTTTTTAGTGCTTGCCTCTGTGCAATACTAAGCTTTAAAATTATATACTGAAAAAGTACAGTTCATTGTTGAGTGTGCTCATGTTATAATAATAAAAAAAAAAAAAAGCCTCTCTTACCATCTTTATGACAATGCATGGCGACAGTTAGAAATTAAAGACACAATATGTAAGATTGTTGTAATACAAAAAACACTTGCACACTCTTTAATGCAACCATGTACTTAAGCTACTCCAAAAGTTCCCAAGGATTAGCAAAATCCAGAGAAATTAAAACAAAATAAAAAATTACTCGTCCCTGTTCCTCCATCCATTCAAGCTGAAATGAATGTCTTGACCACATCATTGCATTTATATCTACTCAGTGTAGTATCAGGATTCTTTTTTTTCCTGAGCTTTCACAACGTTGCACATTATAACCAATCACACACAAACCTGTTGAGTTTATGAACCCAATGGCCAATCAGAGGCTTTTATATGAGTCATTGCTGAAACAGTGGAGTTTCGTTATTAAGTGTGTGCCTGTGCTGACAGGCTGACTGAATTCAGTTTGCGAATTCTCTCATCATAAACAAGGGCAGATGTATGTAGGATGTAAGCAAGCTATTCATTCATCAGACAGTGTATAAACAGCTTTACTGATTACAACTGATTATACCCATCGTTCCATCCCTCCATCGTTCACAGCGCTATCAAGCTTCACCTTTGTTATTGTTTTGAACTTGACCTCTAGTGCCAAAAACTTACATAACTTACATATTGTGCCTTTAATTGGGGAAACTAGTCAGAGTTTTATCATTAGGGGTGGGAATCTCAGCTTTTGATTTACAGTATATAGATTCTTGGGGTCATGATTTAATTAAAAATCAATACACACAATATTTCTATTTTAAATTTTTTGTGCACACTGGACATCAAACGCATACGTATTTTGCAACCTGGTCTCATAAAAATATGTACCTCTGTGCACTTTTTTGTGCAACACATGTCTTAATGCATGTTTTGATGCAGTTTCAGAGAGAAATGCCCACTGAGTTACACTAAAACATAGGTTCAATATGTAAACCCTGGTACGTTTTTATTAAGTAGATATACAGGTAGGTATGTATTGCAGAGGTTCAGAACTGAAATATCCATGGACTACTGCTAAAAGTTAATGCTCCATCATGTTGGAAATATTCCCTACACCAAATCCAAACCTACCTGATAGTGTTAACAGATGCAAAACTGAAATAAAATATACACCTCCTTACTGATATTTTACACAGATTTTAATTGCTTTGTCAAACCGTAGTTACATGGGAATCAAACTGGAGCTCCTTAAATTTTAAACAGATACTAAATTTGTTGGAGTAAGTAAACCTGTGCTTCTGAGTATGTGCATCCATTGTGTTACCCACCAATGCCAATCATTTAAAAATCTAATAGCATACATTTTCACATGATTTGTGATACCATTGATGTCTAATATGTGCTTGTTCAAAACTAGTGTGAGCAATTTTAACAGTTGCTCATGCATCTGTAGCGGTCTTCATTATAGACGCATTGTGAATGGCCCAAACGCAATTAATATGGCACTGTTAATGACTCATATGGCCTGATGTGTCTTAATGGTTAGAAGCTAACAGCATTCTGTTAATTAGCGCAAGGATTATGTTTGCTAGATGTATGAAGCTCATTGGCCATCTGTTTTATGTGAGTTTTTTAATCCTTGTGTGGGTGATCACACTGATTTGTGAAAATGGCCGTACAGGATGCAGGCAGCTTGAATTTTAATAATGAATCTCAGGAAGCCTCCTATTAAAGTAATAGAAAGTGAGGACAGTTTTTCTGCAGTGTCTTACATAGCTTGTTTTCACATTTTAAAACTTAATATCCTGCGATGTCAAGGTCTTTTACAAGCTTTTATGCATTCTCACACAGACTCTATTGTATACATGTTCACTATTATATACAGTGGGTACGGAAAGTATTCAGACCCCCCTTTTTCATTCTTTGTTAAATTGCAGTCATTTGCTAAAATTATTTTTCCTCAATGTACACACTGCACCCCATATTGACAGAAATCAGAATTGTTGACATTTTTGCAGATTTATTAAAAAGAGTAACTGAAATATCACATGGTCCTAAGTATTCAGACCCTTTGCTCAGTATTTAGTAAAAGCACCCTTTTTGATCTAACACAGTCATGAGTTTTTTTGGGAAAGATGCAACAAGTTTCACACCTGTCTCTCCAAAGATGCTCAATTGGGTTTAAGTCAGGGCTCTGGCTGGGCCATTCAAGAACAGTCACGGAGTTGTTGTGAAGCCACTCCTTCGTTAAATTAGCTGTGTGCTTAGGGTCATTGTCTTGTTGAAAGTTAAAGCTTTGGCCCAGTCTGACGTCCTGAGCACTCTGGAGAAGGTTTTCATCCCTGTACTTGGCCGCATTCATCTTTCCCTCAATTGCAACCAGTTGTCCTGCAGCTGAAAAACACCCTCACAGCATTATGTTGCCATCAATATTCTTCACTGTTGGGACTGTATTGGACAGGCGATGAGCAGTGCCTGTTTTTTTCCACATAACGCTTAGAATTACAGCCAAAAAGTTCTATCTTGGTCTCATCAGACCAGAGAATCTTATTTCTCACCATCTTGGAGTCCTTCAGGTGTTTTT
>JAUMHI010000064.1:12439836-12457058 GCA_032359435.1 Enteromius unitaeniatus
TCTGCAAAAATGTCAACAATTCTGTGTTTTTCTGTCAATATGGGGTGCTGTGTGTACATTAATGAGGAAAAAAAAATTACTTAAATGATTTTAACAAATGGCTGCAATATAACAAAGAGTGAAAAATTTAAAGGGGTATTATGACGATCAGCTGGATGTGCCAGCAAGACTTTGGATGGCACTCCAGCTTTCCATTAACTGTGTGTATGTTTATGTCTGTTTTCATTCATGGACTCTCAGCAATTAACTCATGTCTCCACCCATTCATTGGTTGTCCTGGTGTTTGATTGTTTGCTCCACCCCTTGACCTACTTTCATCTGTATAAACCCCCCCCTGTGTTTGCATGTTTGTACGGTTCGTTGTTTATGTTATCATTCATTTGTGTTTTTTGTATCTCGCAACTCTGCCTGGATCTGGACTTTTCCTCTGTCATTCCCAAGGACCCTGTTTATTGGTATTTGACCCTTTTGCTTTGTTTATGACTCTGCCTCTGCCTATGTCTCTGCTAACATTGTCTGTCGGCATTTGATTATTATTCTCCTAACCTCGAGCCCTTATTAAAATACTGTTTGCATTTGAACTCGCTCGCCTCGCGTACTCTCTATTAGTAACAGGTATGAATACTTTCCATACCCATTGAAACACATTCTGCAGGATTTTAACCCAGAAACTCACATATAACGAAACCCCCTGAAGAATTCAGCCTTTAAAACAACCTCTGAAAGCAGCATCTTTAGAAACCTGGCTTAGTAGCTTGGTTAAACAAACCTGTCATGTACAACAAAATTGTCAGTGCATACACACAAACATGCACACACAGGTCATTCTGACCCAGATAGTGTGAGCAAACTGTAACCCACAGCACTGTTAGATGACACTGCTTGTAGCATATTCAAGGGATAAGACAGAAAAAAGCTGAGAAACGACAAAAGTATGAATGACAACTGGGGGGGGCGGTACAAAATGGACAAAAGGACAAAGAATGAAAGATAAAGGGGGAAAACAAATGATTCAAAGATATCCATATAATTGCAATGGTTTCATACATGGTAAAATTAAAAAAGGCCCTTCTGCCTTAACTATATAAAAAGCTGTAAAAATCAAATCAAAAATGATAAAGAGATATCAAGAGATAAAAGAGTCTATCTTCACTATCAGAGATACAGAGCAGAGACGTATCTTCACAAAAGACATACTCGGTGACTGCAGACACAAACAACTCAGCTTCCAAAGGGGTCTGTGGTCAATATGACACTGGCGAGGTTGGGACCATGGCACACTTCTGTAATACATCTAGAAAAGCAAGACATTTCTCACATTTTCCATGCTTTTGAGTTTCAGTGCTTTAGTAGTGGAGGCAAAGAGAATAGATTTGTCTCTCTGGATGCACTAAGAGAGACACATAGGCTGAATTGCAAATTCTCATATTGCCAAATACTACTTTAAATAGATTTTTCTTTATATAGAGTAAAATGGTACTATACTACTTCAAATTAAGCAAGACACAACTAT
The DNA here is from genome assembly GCA_032359435.1 of Enteromius unitaeniatus. NCBI lineage: Eukaryota > Metazoa > Chordata > Actinopteri > Cypriniformes > Cyprinidae > Enteromius > Enteromius unitaeniatus. The sequence continues at coordinate 12,441,350 of JAUMHI010000064.1, forward strand.
GAACCAATATGACTACTTTCCGATTCCACAGTATGGAAAAAGTAGTAATTAGCAGTGTGGCCTGAAAAATAATTAAATCACAATTAAATAAGTTTGGGTGCTAAATACGAAAAAAGATCTGCCACCCGCTGTAAATTTTTATATTCTATGTATTATTAAATGGCCAGAGTTGAGAACACAGCGGACGTGGAGGACTATAATGTGATAGGAGCTCGCTCAAGTACTGAGGAGCTAAACCATTAGCATTAAGAAATTTTAGGTCATTAACTCATCATTTTAGGATGAACAATCTCATTAAAGAACATACTTTATTTACAACTTTTGTTGTCTCATGAAGAGAGCTCCAAAACAAGCATCCAATCACATCTCTCCACCAACTGAATGATTACCCAAAAAGATGCTCAGTGACCACAAAAAACCCTTGACATCAAACCAGCTGGATGGTTCTCCTCATGCAGCTATATTTGATCAACAGCTCTTTTGATCACACTATTATATGAGTAAGGTATCTCTTGAAGCGAGCTGGATCGCAGGTGTGAAGAGGCCATTTGCTTTCAGCTCCATTGCTTTGGAGAGTCTGTAGAAGCACCTGGACCTTCTCACCAGAGCTTTCTAAACAATCATTTCTCAAACCACACAGCAATTACCAGTGCAACAGCAGGGTTTAGAAAAAGACAAATACGAGCACATACAGACATGCACGTGTACACACAGCTCTCCAAAAACTGAAAACGAGCTGAGAGAATACAGTAATTGAAGTTTAGCCTTGGCAGGTGGGTATGTTTGGATGACCTTTGTGTGAGTGAGGGTCTGCTTACCATCCGAGCCAGCTGTGTTGTATTTTATACGAAGGTGACCAGTTTCTTTCATAACTAACTATGTAACCATAGTCACAACTGTTTGTTTTCCCAAGGCACACCTGCAGGAAAAGGTTTGCTTGTAAGTCAGCAACATTTTCTTGACTTAAGGCAAACACAAATATTTGGAAAGAATATTATGAACTCCTGTCAATTTTCTGAATTAAAAAAAAAAAGTTCCATAAATATTATATATATTTATAGGAAGAGTAATGTGGTTGGTTCAGTTTTATGGGTGGAACTGGAAAAAAGGAGACAAAAACTTTCCTTTGAATCCACGCACACACACATTCACAGAGAGAGCGCTTACCTAATTTTCTATGAATTTTATATCAGTTAACGGTGGGATCTAATTCTATCCATTTTCTTCTGCATTGATTTACTGAAATTCATAATAAAGTTGTCTCTTGAGCTGTGCCAAATCGATAAAACCCTATTAGATGCAGTTGTGATCACTGGAGAAAGAAAAATGTCATTAGTTCCTGATGAAAAAAGACCTTGAAAATTGGATTAGATGTTTCACAAGTTCACAGCGCAAAAGACTGGGAAGAAAAAAGTAAGACAGTTGTAGATTTCTGTCTGTAACACAGACGATGAAGAGAAGCAGGATCTTAAAATGAGAAAGATTATAGATAGCAAGGAAATTCTAGGTAAACATTCATTACAAATCCATTAAATGTTACCAAATAAAGAGATTTTATCTTTTACATACAGTATCTGTTTTTATCTGTTTTACTTACACACACACACACACACACACACACACATATATATATATATATATATATATATATAAATATATATATATATTGTAATGTGTTAATGAAAAACAATTTTTATATCTACAATGGTTCTTTTCATTGAATGGTTCTTTGGGGCACCTACACTCTCAGAAAAAAAAGGTACAAAAGCTGTCACAGAGCAATACCTTCTCATAAAGTATATTTTAGGTACTGATACAGTACGGATCTAGAATCTAAAGACCTTTTTCCTATGGTTCCATTGGTGTTAAAAGTTTTTTATGGAACCATAGATGACAATAAAGACACTTTATTTTTAAGATTGTAATCATTTTATAGATTATCCAACTATCTACTTATGAGTCACCTTAGACACTATAACAGCAATAAAAAACAAATGTGCAAGTCACATATACTGTCTGCTTTTGTGGCACGACTTTGTAATCACTCAGATTTTGAAAATATAACCCCACATTGAAAGCGACCATTTGTCTTTACATATTTTAATTGATGTTTTGGGCTTTTTAAATCAGAGGGGTATGCAGAAGCATGTGTTTTTGTGTGATTGAGTTAGGCCGCTGTGTAATTAAGGCTGATTGTGGCTGAAAAGCAGAGATGTGGTTTCATCCCTGTGTTTAGTGTTGATTTGATTATGGAAATGAGGCAGCATCTTGCACTTGGCGCAGTGTGATGTGGCAAAAAATGAGCTGATAATACGACAAACTTTTTAGAAATTGGTTTCTGTTTCTCAAAGATAACACGTAAGACACGTTTCTCTGTCACATATTTGTAAAACTTAATACATGTCATTTCAAGGTCCTGTGCTTTAAGAGTTGTACATTGCGTTTTAATAAGGGAAGCTCATTAATATTCATTGAAATATTACTCTATCCCTATACCTACTAAGTGACCTGATAATAATGTTAACATAACTGTATCCAGAGGTCACAAGCTTCATTCTATGTTAATGTTCGCACCACTAGAAATCATTTTAAATCGCTGATGTTTCCAATGTGATTTCAGGAATCTTAGGCTCAGAAGGTCACTTTTTTTGACTAATAGAAAGCAGACATGGGTAACTTTCCACAAAAATAAATATATTACAAAATGCAGCAGCATGGAGGAACTAAAAGCTATGGAGCTGATGAAAAATATTATACCCTACACCCCCAACTTACTTCCTCTAAATGGGAAAAGGAAGTTGTTGTAAAGAGATGACTTCCTGTACTTTCCTTATTCTTTGCAGACTACATCCAAAGCTGATAGCCTAAACGTAAATTTCACCTTCTGCTTAGGTGAGGCAAATATAACAGTTACGGTGGTTACAAATTACAGTCTAATCTGCAATGGAATGAATTAAAAAAAACATTAACTGCCTCAACTGTATTCTAATGATTCAGCTAGTGCTGTAAACTATCAATAAAATTCTGAAAGTCTGTGTGTGAAGAAAGACAAGGACTGTAGTCCCAAAGCCCTAACCTGATAAATCCATTTTAAAGCAGCCATTCAGAAACTGAAGCCTGTAAAGCTGTATCTTCTCAGTCGAGGTGCAGAGCATTCAGCACAAAAATGTAATGACATCCAGCATGCTGCAAAACACCTGCCAAAACAACACTCTGCCGTTTATGAAACAAAGCCACGCACCTGTGACTCCACCAGCAGTGGGTTTTTATGATGAAGAGGGTCCAAATCGTACATTCATCATAATCATTCAAGCAAATACACCAAAAATAAAAATAAAACAAAATAATTTTTAGAGCTGTTAAATTATTAATCACGAATAAATCGCATCCAAAATAAAAGTTTTTGTTTACGTAATGTTTGTTTATTATGTATATATAAATACACACATATATTTATTTATTAAAAAAGAAAAGTTGAAATATCACATGATCCTAAGTATTCAGACCCTTTGCTCAGTATTTAGCAGAAGCACCCTTTTGATCTAATACAGCCATGAGTCTTTTTGGGAAAGATGCAACAAGTTTTCTCCCCAATAGCTCAGTTTGGCTGGACGGCCAGCTGTAGGAAGGTGCTGGTCATCCCAAACATCTTCCATTTAAGGATTATGGAGGCCACTGGGCTATTAGGAACCTTTAGTGCACAGACATTTTTTTGTAAATAAATATATGAGATTTTTTTGTAGATAAATATATTAGATAAATGTATAGTTAATTATATGAGTGTCACAGCAAAGGGTCTGAATGAGTGTTTCAATTCTTTATTTTCCTGTCAATATGGGGTGCTGTGTGTACATTAATGAGGAAAAAAATGAACTTAAATGATTGGATGAATGGCTGCAATATAACAAAGAGTGAAAAATTTAAGAGGGTCTGAATACTTTCGTACCCACTTTACATATACATATAATTATACATTATATATATATATATATATATATATTTATATTATATTATATTTTTATTATATTAAATTGAGCACAGGGAATATTCAGGGAGTATTCATAGCAAAATAATTAAACACAATTTTATATATACAAGAAAACCGATATAGGCTCTTCGTGGCTTTGCAAAGAGCCTCTGTAGCAATGAGAGAATTTAATGGTGAGTTACTCAACACTAAAACAGACACCCATTTCACCCTCTGTTCAGCACACCAAGTGCATGTGCCTGTCCTTATATGACTGATCGGTCTCTGAATCAATATTGATGTGTCAAATATTGGTCTTCTCCTCCTGGGAACCCCTCTACAACTGAAGGACATTGAAAATTATCATTAAAGTCTTGCCAAAAACTCATGAATGATCTTGAGATCTTTTGAGGACACGAGAACTTCCCCCATTTCCCTTACCCGCCCACATGCCATTATTGCTCAGAACGAGTCATAAATAAACACAGAGTGGGTAATACACATGTGAAATGAGGGGTCAGTGAGCTTGTGGGTGTGAGAGTGTATGCAGAGATCAGATATAAAAAGGAGTTCACACGAAATGAAGCTCCTAAGAGCTATTTTACCATTATGTGCATCAAGGAAATCAGTGACTGCAAGCTTGGAATACTTTTGCAACATTATAGTCAACATACTTTGATGTTTTTAAAGGATACTCTTATGCTCACCAATGCCACACACATTACTTTAATTAAATTATAGTAAAAACAGTAGAACTGTGATGGATCAGCAGTTAGCAATTTTCAGATTCATAAATATCTTATGCTTTAACGTTTAGATGACATCTGATATGATCTGATATGGTTATGTGTTAAGGAAATATCAATGTATAGCTTGTATGCCTGCATATTAGAAGTATGCCTCAATATCTCAGCAAGAATTTTAGGAGAACTGGGAATTTGGGTGCTCTTCTATACAACTTTGACAAATCTGCCTATAACCAGTTTTAGGGTGATTGGAAACAGTCGCTAAGAGTAAGAAAGACTAACACCACTGGCCATTGGGGGTTATGGTGAGGAAACCACTGTCTGGTATTGAGAGTTCATGCTGCTCAGACTCTGTACTTGTGAAATAATTGTCTGGCTCTCCTAAGCATCACGTAACTTTGAATGAAGGTTTTATTTTGTATAGATGGTACTATACTGTATATAATTTCAAGTTATTTTATTGAATATGGGTTTTGCCTAATTAACAATGAGTGGATTTATATCAAGACTGTGTTGCCAGTAGAGAAGTATTTGCAGGGTTCTGCTAATATGACTAGAAGATGATGTTTCCACTGAAGCAAATTTCTTCAACCCAACCATATGCTTAGTTTTTTTGGGTAAGTTTAGAGTAATTATGATTAAATAAATAATAAGAATAATACATAAGAATAAAAAATAATACTTTATTTAGCAATTCATTAAATTGATTAAAAGTGACAGTATATATATATATATTTAACTATTAAAACTATATTTTATACTGTAATTTTAGTTTGTAAAATCATATAAGAATGACTAATTCGTGACTATAAAAAGGTTTCTGTATCTGTGTTTTTGCTTTCCCTAACGAAAGCCACCCGATTGGCAAGCAGCAAGGAACCAAAACCCCATCTATGAGAGAATGGAGAAAAAAAACCTTGGGAGAACCAGGCTTAGTTGGGGCCAGTTCTCCTCTGGCCGGACGCCCAGCACCCAATTTCCAATTCAATTTTAAGCACATGTCAGATTGTGCAAAGGACTTATATTGTGTGTGGACCTCAGCTGCAGTTGGTTGCCATTTTGTAAACCGAGTTGTTGGTTGTTGTTTTTTAACTATGGGTTGAGCTAAACCCCAGGCTTGCATTATACTATAGTAGTGGAATGTGGATACTTATTAGCAGTAACAAGCTTAAAAAGCAATAGAACTGTGTACTGTACATATTTCTCTTAAGTGGCACATTCATGTGCTTTATTGTTCCTAAAACACCACTTTATGACAGAAGTGCTGTCATGCTGTAATCATGATGCTGCTAAGCGGTGAAATTTATTCATAGGCCTAAAGAGAAAAGGCTGTGAACTTAATGAGAATGCTCATATCAGCAGTGCCAAGACAGTTCACATATTCTCAAATGCAAAACGGTCAACTACTGTAAATGAGTCCAATGCATTGGTGTGGGAGTATTCATACTGCATGAAGACAATCGATATGGTAAAAAAAAGAAAATACATTTTTTTTAGTTATAAGGACAGTCCAACTCATACAAATACTGCATATATTAAACATTTACATTTAGGGCAGTATTTTTATTACAGTAGCTTACACTATTGTAACAGTATTTTTTTCTTTTATGAAAGAAATACATTTTATTTAGCATTATTGCTGATAATTTAGCAATTGTCTTTATTCCTTACTGTGAAATCAGCAAGAAAAAATTTTTTCTTTTTGGAATGTAATTTTGTTTAATGGGAATCAATTGGATCATTGTCAATGATGCGGTCTTATATGAGTGATCACTTGTGGTGTGGAGGTTATTTTGATTAACGATTATCAATGATTTTAACATTCATTTAAAAAATGTACAAGTGATGTGCATGGATAAATCAATTACAACCAACACATCAATAAAAAAAATTAATTTACGGGAATATATCACATTTAAAAAATACAAATAAAAAAAAATATTTTAAATTGTAATATTTCACAATATCCTTGGTTTTACAGTATGAATTGAAACGATTTTGAAATAAATGCAGCCTTGTTGAGCACAAGTGACAAAAAAAAAAGATTTTAAATGTCTCTATGTAAATCTAGTGTAGATTTTTTTTAACATGGTTCCAGAGCTTTAAAGCCCACCCTATGCTATTGCACTGATTATTTATTCCTTACCACCAGCCTGTGCATTTGCTTTTGACTCATATAGCTCAAATAATGCAAGCAACTAATTTATTGTCACTCTATGTTTCTTCGTTGCTAACCATAAAAGCCTCTTTAAGGACTATTTAATATTAGTTATTACGACACAGCAGGAGCTCTGATGGTAGGGTAATGACTGCTAGAAATCCAATCAGATTAATAACAAAACACTCAACACACTGGATCTACTATCAGGGCCTCATGGCCCACAGTACTTTATCATAATTTGTGAGGTCTCGAGCATTGTACAATCCAGCTGTTTGTGCAGTGACAGATGAAGTCATATGAAATGTCTTCCAAAACAGAAAGCACATGATTTTTCTCTCCTTCCAAGAGACTAAATACATTAACATGGATTTGGCTTTGTGAATAGAGTCTAGGAACCCTTGCTTGCCCTTAATGCTACCTTATAAAAAATACATCTGCCTCAAATTACCTACTGGCTTGTGTGGTCTTGAACTTTAAACATTGGAATTGTCAATTTGCTTTTAGCCTAATTCTCAGTCTACCTTTTTTATGTAAATATAGTACAGGTTAAATTAAAGGCAGTGGCTATTTGTACTAAGTGTAAATAGCGCTAGAGGCTATTTACACTAAATGTAAAGTAGCAATTTATTTTATTTAGGCGATACACTAGGTGAAAATAGCAGCATTTTTTAGTGATATATTTATACTAAGTGCAAATAGCTATACATTATATTTACAATATGTTAACATTTCAACTATTTATACCCTATACTGCTTATTGCAAATAATCATTTGCACCTCAGTATTGTTAAAAAAACAGTATGCAATGACTTATTGAGTGAAAATGGAATTTGAATTCAAATTTTTAAATGGATGCCACCTGGGTTGGGATTTACTTAATTTTTATTGAAAATAAATGCTTTTTTGAAATGTAAAAAGAAAGAAAAAAAAGTTTGTCAAAAAGTCACATCAAAATGGGTGTAACACACATTTAACCAGCTGCCAATGGAGCTAATGTTAGTCAACTGTCTTTTGTAATGATAACTATACCAAATGATATGTTACTGGGCAGAGTTAGTGTAAACAGATACTCCTTAAATGGGCAAATATTATAAGAAGTGAATATGAAAAACTAATATAAAATGTTAGTACAAAACACATCACGCTTCTGCTTGTTTTCTACCTCTGCCTCAGGTTACAGAATATAGCCAAGTGTCAAAGAACTCAGACCATATTTCTCACTTTATTTTTTTGAACATCAGGAACTTTGAAGAGAGTTATATCAGATATAAAACATCATTACCAGTGGGACTAAAGCTAGTTTTAAAGTTGATGGGTGGTTTGCAACATGATCAAAAAAGGCAAAACTCACGAATATAACTTGACAGAGAACAAGCTAGTCCAAGTTTTAATATGGTAAATTCCTATTAAATAGATAAATCTCCAAGATGTCAAAATGGCAATGTCCACTAACAACAAAATTCTGGAAATAATAAAGTAATTAACATGTTAAAAGAATAGTTCAATCAAAAATGAACATTTTAAGGTGGACTTGTTGCTTCTTTCTTTAATGCAAGTTTGTTTGTCTCATAGTGATTTATGCCACTTTTGTTCTTTTTTGCTAAAGTGCTAGCTCAAATGTCTCTGTGACATTATTTGTTGGCATCATACTCAAACTCCAAATCTTACTTATCATGAGATAAAACAGCTTTTATTACTACAATAGCTTTTACATTGTAGGGTTTAATGTGGGTCAGCATTTGATTAAGTGGCCTCATGCAATAAAGCCACAGATCACCTGGACTCCTTTGCAATGTTTTCAAAAGACACAGTTAGTGAAAAATAAAACTTCTACAGAACAAAAACAACTGCGTGTACCACTTTATCTACACAGTCAAAACTATAAACATGTTTTACACTCCACTTGCTGTTGTGTCTGTACACCTTCTATTGCACCAAACCTGGTCATGTGAATTTGAAATAAGAAATGGACCAAGAAATGAACGGCCACCATTTTTATCTCTGTGTCCAATCTCAACGGGTTTCCTTTTGTTGTCATCACAAACAACAGAAGTGGTAAAATATAGTCAATAAAACCCCAGCAGGCTCATGTGGAAACAGTTCAGACAGATTTATAGACTGACACATCACACAAACTAACCGATAGATTTACGGTTTTGTTCCTCGTCTTTTAGCATGGGACACCCACAAGGCCTATGGCTATTTCTATTAAGCTTCGTAGAAGCTACATTTATGGGCCTAAATGAGTCCGTCAGGTGCCCTAAGCGCACAAAGCCAAAACATACCGCAGGAATGTTAAATGCTGATTCAAAGAGCTCAGGGTGGGTTTTGCTGGGGTAGAAAGAGAGAGGTGCACTGTTTGACTGGCTGTCTGTCGGCATGCGTTCACGAATGTTCCAAATTCCTTGTGGGCAGTTAATGACCAACAACATAAACTCCGTTCGAGTTGCTCTGTAGCTCCAAAAATGTCTCAGTTGCGCCTTCACTGCAGGAGACGATTCATTGGTTGCTGCTGCTCTTTATTCGCTGTGTAAACTCAAACTGAGGCCTGCAACTCTCCACAGAAACCTCCTCACAAACTAAGCCTATAATGATGACCATCTTAACTTTAACCATGGTGATCCAAACGTATAACTATACTATACTTAGTCGTGTCAAAAAATTAGGCCTTACTTAATACAGGGATGACTGGGCAGTCCATATGTTTTTACACGTGCCTCACTGTAAATAGTGCCTCGTTCGCATAAAGTCATCAGCCTCACCGCTTGTGGCCTTCCGATTGTAGCTTTTATACAGTACGGTAATGGCTGAATAGACAAATGACAGTGATTATCTGGGGCTAGGCTGAGGCCTTGGCTCCCCACTATATAATTAGACCTTAGCTCAACTTGTTTTTTGACATTCTACTGGAACTAGATGGTAGACGGGTACACAGCGGCCAAAGAAAACGTCCACTGTCTAATTTAGGGGCAATCCGAGCCGCTAATGTCAGCTTCTATGCTGGGACTTTTCAGAAAACAATTTTTCTTGACGTTTCAAGTGTATATGTCTATGTATTTTCCTCTTTTGTCCTTAAAAAGCTGAGCATTCGTGGTGAGGCCGCCCCAGTAACCTCAACCGCAATGATATGGCTGGCCTAAAGGAAGCTGAAGTCATTGCACTGAGGTAGTTGTGAAAGATTGGATACCTATCTCATTACTCACTCTGGAAAGAAAGAGAACTTAAACACGGCTGTGGAAAAAAAAAACATAAGGAAAGAAGTGCATAAAGATCTGTTTACATAGTAAAAGGATATTTGCACAGCAGAATTTGTACACCTGTTGAAATGGAATGTGTGCCTGAATATGCACTTTTCATCAAGCTTTCAGCAGCATAAGCAAAGAGTCCGTAATCCACCTCCCCTCCTATCATCATAGCCCTGGCCCTTCTACTACTGAGTTCACTAAGTAGTGTTGACAAGGTATGATGAGGCCTAAAGTAAGAGGCCAGCAGCGCCTCTTTACACTCTTTAAGTACACCTTGACCTCTTTATATATACACCTTTATCATCTGTAAAATAAAAAAAAACATTTATACAAGCTTCAAATAAAAGCCTCAACCTTAACATCTCACCACAAAACACATTGTTCCAAAGATCACTGCATGTCTTTAAATATAGTACTGTCTCACCCAATTCTGCCACATGACGAGCCCAAGGAAATTTTCACGGATAAATCCTCATTGACAAGGGAATTTATAACAATAATCTTCTAACAATAACGGATGAAGATGAAAAACATTTACACTTATGATATTTCAGCAACCAATTCACGTGTCCTGTTTTTTTTTTTGTGTGTGTGAACTGATTGAACCAATGCCTGGTACATTAATGAATCATACTTTTCGATTCTTTTCATTGAATCAGTAAAATGGATTAGCAAAATGGTTGGAATATCGTAAAGCTACCTTCACATCATGTCGTAATTCCAATATGACAACACGTTACATTCTACTCTATATAAATTATGTGTTTCTATATGGCAACAATTTCTACACCAAAGCCCTTACATGCTCCTGAATTCATAATTACAACCTGTGAACTCTGAGAGTTACGACTTGGACCAGTGACAGATGTACCATGTGACTGCCGCCAGGTTCATTTTGGTGCTACTTAGGTGCTTCCTTTGAGTCTGACAATATGGAAAACTATGAGTAAAATGTCAAGTGTCGCATCTCTGAATTACAGTAATTACGAGACGGCTTATACACTGTAAGTGTTGTCTATCAAGTTTATCAGTGCATATTTTACTACTTATATAAAAGAACCATTTTTAAGAATATTTGAATGTATGTTGAATGCATGTCCACTTTGACTTCTATTTTTCGTCAATGGGAACCAGCAACCAAAAATGTGTTATAATTCATCTGAATATCTTACAGATACAGATTTGGAACAACTTGAGGTAGAGTAAATGATGACTAATTTAATTTTTGAATGAACCTATGCTCTAATATTAAACTGGTAAACTGAATTATTTAAGGCTGGCATATCGCCATTTAAAACTGCTATTTTCCACAAAACAATGCAAAACAGCTGCAATTCCATCTATGTCTGCCCATGGCTTAGGAGTCCCCCTTTTGCAGAAATGGAAAAAGTAGCAAATAATAAAAATAAAAGTAAAAGTAAAGTGAAATAAAATGATTAATAATTTCAAAGAGTGAGTGTTGCATTTTCAGCCAGTTTTCTGCCTGAGCAAGAAAGGGCTATGATTCACCGCTTCTGCAGAATCCTGTCTGGATCTTCGGTCCAAAATACAGCCAAATACACCAAGGGCTAAATTGATTTGTTTGTTGCAAGTTTTTGACCCATTACGTCTGACGCTTTGTCTCCTCAAACACCTGCTTTTTATGGGACATTAGTCTTGTTCGGGGGGGATTTGCTCACTTTTCTGACTGATCTAGCACATCTAATCCATCTTTTGTTGCAAGAAATTATCTGGCAAAACACATAGAAAGGCCCCTGGAATAGAAAAAGATACGACTGACAAAAGAATGATGCAGGTTGTGACTTTATTTTGAGCATCTAAATAGATTAGTTGTTTTGCAGTCACCACAGTGAGGTAACTTGAGGTCAGGTCTGATATTTGAATGATATTGCTTTTAAACAGCAGGGTTAGGAAAAACATGCATTTAGCCATTTGTGTTGTTTGGATTTCTACTAAAATGTGTTTGAAAAGCATTGGCCTTGTGAAATATACCTCCTACCTTGCTCTAAAAGCAAGTCTGTAGTCTTTGTTGGCCTTCAGTACAGTTACCACAAATCTTTGGGTCAAAAACTTTTGTAAGTACATTAACAAAAGGTCGGTATTTGAGTTTTGAGGTAGCCCAATTTTGTTTTGTGTAAATTCAGTTAACTCAGAGTAATGTGCAGAAGAGCTTCTTGGCCATTGTGGTCCTTAGAGGTACATTTGTGCAATTTAGAGTAATGGTTTCACTTGCTACATTGAAAATAGAAGAATAAGCTTTTTAATAGTGCTTGTCAGTAATTATGAAGTGGCCTCCACGGTGTGCTGCGTGTAATATAGCCACTAAGCGGAAGTCTTCGGTAATAGTCTAAGGTAGTTCCATCTCTCCTGCGACTGCATAGGTTTTAAATTACTTCGGTACTTCAATTAGTCTTTTTCAGAGTGAGTCACTTTCAAACTTTGTTGCATTTAAAGGAATGAGCAAACCCCAAACAACATCCCTCAGCTTTTGGTAGCAAGAACAAACAACATTCATAACTTTCATAACACTGGATTACCTTAAAGTATAGCTACTTCCCAAACCCAAAATGAACGGAAACCTTTTAAGTGGAGCAGGCTTTCATGGTAATGTATTTCAATAAAAGGAGAGAAAATAGAAAGCTAATGAACTCTCTAGAAGGTATTGTTCCACACAGACTAACTTTGGAAGCAGGGAACAGGATGCTATTGTATACACAAAAGATGTTTCCAAGATGTTATTTTAATATAGTCTGTTCGTGTTGTATAATTGGTGTGAAAAGCAACTTACCTTTGAATGGTACTTTTGATCCCCAAAGAAAAAGAATGTTACTTGACACCAGAAGAGGTTCCCCTGTATTCAATATTTCAAGTGCCGTATTCTTGTTTTGAGATATATGCGCATTCCTGTACTGGTATAAAAAGGAAAGATATAGGATTCCCACAACCTCTTACCAATTAATTTATAACTAATAATAAATTAATAATACAATATATTTATCACAGATTTATTACATCCAAAATAAAAAAAAATGTTTATGCAATATGCATGTAATATATATATATATATATATATATATATATATATATATATGCATGTAATATAACACATGCATGTATATATTTAAGAAAATGTTATGTTTATATATAAATATACTCACAGTGCAAGCAATTAATTGTGATTGATCATTTGACAGCACTAAAATATAGAAATTTTTTAGAGTTTTACTGGCTTCCATGACTCTTCCTGGTATGTTAACATTCCCTGATGATGTACTGTGAAAAGCCTCTTGATGGTTTTTACCCACATACTGTTACTGGAGCTGAAATTTTTAAACATGAACATTGTCCTTTGAGAATGTAAATAATTAGCATTTTAATAGTTTACTAGTACAACTAACAAATTATTGCAAAAAATTTCATATCTGAAAGGTCCAACAGAGTTTTGGAAGTAAAAGCAAGTAAAAAAAACCCTGACTACATCACAGCAATCCACCTAAGAGTCTGAAACGCAAAACGCAAATCCCGTGGTGATTTTTCACATGCCTTCAATTACACTTCAAATTGCAGAAAGGAAACAGTTGATTAGGAGTATTACTCCAGAATGACTGCAGTTAGCAAACAGCATGTGAACTTTGTGTTTCTACAGCAATGACAGCCGACAACTGTGGAGCATGTGAATGTGACTTTGAGTCAGTCCTCCACCATCTAATTTAAAAGGCAAATTAAAAGTGCTGATATTATCTGATGTAGTAAATGTCAGAATTCTGGCTGTGACTCAGTAAATTCATTTTTGGAGGACAGGCGACTTAAATATTTCATGAATAAACATTAGCAAATTTGCAATGAGAGAGAGTCTCAATTGCTCATCTTTAAATTGGCTGGCATACATGACTGACTGAACGGATATGAACTTTGAAATAATGCGATTTGAGATTTTACGTAATGAAGCTCAGATGTGCTCAAACAAAAATGACAAAAATAAACATATGCTGTCACCAATAATGTGTACAGATTCATTTACAAAATGAACAAAAGGCCCACATGCAATCCGTGCTCTCCAGAAGTGCTACAGATTTCCAGAAAATTGCAACGCCTGCCATTTACAAAATGTTACAATTCTTTACACGTTTGCCTATGTTACATAATTTGCATAACAATGCTTTCAACCATTAATAATATCTCATGTTTAAATCTAATTCTGGTGCATTCCATGGATTTTTCTCCCCAAATCAGCAAATGTAAAAGTCCATCTGGACCTAGCTATAATCTAATTTTCAATTACATAATAATAATTATAATTAAAATTATACTCGTAAAAACACTTGCCAAATAAGATGATAGAAGTCATCTTAAATAAAACGTCTTTGAAATATAGTTTTTACAGCCTTTTTGTTCTGCAAGGCTTGTTGCTGCTTAACGTCCCTCATTTTTGTGATTTGAGCGCCACAATGAAGCAATTAAAAAGGCCTGACAGCTTGATTAACTCATTGATCTGACTATCAAGAGTCTCTGGGAAACTGTGAGAGAGGTGTGTGTGTGTGTAAGAGAGAGAGAGAGGGAAAAGAGGGGTTGTGTAATGTGCACGGTGGATGTCATGTTGTCCCTATGGGAATGCGCTGTATTTTGCCCTGAGAGCTCGACAAGAACAGCTAGTTAATGAGTGTCACAATGTTAAAATGTCATCTATGTGCTATCTGATAATGAGGCCTGTCACATTGTTGGTGCTTGTATCTGGTCTGTCTGTATGCGTGCATGTGTTGGAAAGGGATTGACTGCAACGAAGGGGACACATGCATGGCACATTGTGTCTTTGATCTCACATGCACCAATGACTTTATAATAACCTGCATCTTTCATTTCACCACATAAATGATGTCAGGGGTTTAGGTCCCATATCACCATATTGCAGATAGACAGACCATTTTGTTAAAGAAAAAGTGAGAAAGAAACAGAAGCAGAGCATTATTTCAAAATCAATAGGAACAGGAGGATTTTGCTTAAAGGGGCAGTATAAGCAATTTCTTTTCTAAATCATAAAAGCAAACACACTGAGGATGTTTATCAGTCATGAAACTTCAGTGTGCGTTCAATTTTGTTTCCTGGCAGTTATCACTGCTAGCCACATGCTTTTGTCAATAACTACATCCATTTATGTTGCATGACCTGTTAAAGAGATAGTGCTGCTCAGGAAAACTGGAACTGGAGGAAAACTGCTCTGGAATGTATTGCCTAAAAGAACAAATTTCTGCTGGTCTTTTTTTGAGCTGAAGAGGTATAAAACTATGAAACAGGAGCTATCAAGCTCCTATAATCATCCAAAACACGCATACAAAAATATATAATAATAAAAAATAAAAAAAATAAAAAAAATTGTGGTACAAAAATGGACTGTAGCGTGTTTATGCTTCGAATGCGTAGGACTAGATTTGTGGAGTAGATGCATATAATATGTTTGTGAAAACTGAGTATCATACACAAGCTAAATCCTATATACAGGTCCTTCTAAAAAATGTGCATATTTTGATAAAGTTCATTATTTTCTGTAATGTACTGATAAACATTAGACTTTCATATATTTTAGATTCATTAC
>JAUMHI010000064.1:12457158-12475159 GCA_032359435.1 Enteromius unitaeniatus
GGAAATGCCAAAATGCCTGAAGTCCAGTGTCAAGTACCCACAGTCAGTGATGGTCTGGGGTGCCATGTCAGCTGCTGTTGTTGGTCCACTGTGTTTTATCAAGGGCAGGGTCTTTATCACAATATGCTAATTTTTTGAGAAGGACCTGGAAATGCCTAAATCCATTTCGTATAAATACAGTACCATGAGTTGTAGTTTTTTTTATTTGGCATATTATTCATACGCATTTTCATGAGATTATGCTGATATAATAAAATGAAGGAAAAAAATTATGACCCTGAAAAAGTGTTTTTACTGTATGTAAATGTTTCCACAAAACATTTTTATGCAATAACATTTTATAATTATTATATTAAGCAACAGCGCAACTGTCACCACTGAACTGCTTGCTGAGCACAAGATCAGCTTATTATAAGGATTTCCAAGTGGAAGTAATGGCTGACACTGGAGTAATGGCTGTTGAACATTCAGTGTCTGGTTCTTCATCAGAATAAGCTGCAGCATTTTTTTTGGTCCAGTCAAGGAGGTTAAATTTATACTGACATCTTAAAAAAACAAAAACAAAATTATTCTACCTTCATTTAACTATAAAATTTGTTTTATGCGGTTCATTTCATGTTCAGTTAATGTTCACGGAAAAGGAATGTTGCATTAAACCACCAACGTCTTGATTAACAAAGTCTGAATAAGGTTTTTGATTTTGAACAGCTTTGTCTTTTGGATGTGGAAAGCCTCTCATTCTAATAGATGATTAGCAGATGGAAAATAAATTAAACGAAGTGCCCTTTCAGACACCCAGAATCTTTACATGATTTGAAAAGGTGTCACATTCTGAATTACAAACAGCATTGACAGAGGCATCAAACAAAGAATAAAAAGTACAGTGAGAGTTGCAGTACTCTTCAGGGATATGTTTACACATTCTTTAAGACAGGCGATGCATTGTTTTCGAAGGACAAATGCTATTTATTCAGCATAATGACAACTGCAAAATTTACAGGCTTGTATTACATCATTTGAACATGAATTAAAGGGATTTAAAACCTGGAAAAGATTTCTGAAACAATAGGGTTAGTTTGACTTTTGTGTAAGACCTTATACAGACTCCAACCAAGCCAAGACAAACAGAACAACTTGTACTAGTGGCAACCAGCATATCTACATTTTCAAAAGCCACTATCTAGATCTGCTATAAGCTTATTTAACCAGCGTCCACCCACATGCACTCTACTGTTAGTTCAAACTTCAGGGAAAGGGCACAACATTTACTGTACCTCTGAGCTCAGGGTACTTCCAAAGATGAAAAACAAAAGAGAGCTGGGTAGAAGGAACACAGAATATTTTGAGGTGGGGGGATATTTAGCATGAATTTGTCTGGCAGCACAGCAGCCGTTAAATCATTCGTAGTCTCTCTGCTTAGAGTTCGCTTTATTGGGCTTCTGATAAAAGTAGGGGAATACCAGACAGGAGAAATGAGCCCATTATAATGGGCGAACGAGTGCTTAAATGTAGTGTGAGACATGTTAAACTGAAATATGCTTGTCTCCTTGACAACCCAGCTAAAGGCAAAGAGACTTCTCGTCAAGTACAAATATCAGACTTGGAGACTTCTGTTATTCAAGCAAAAGGGGAATTACTTGCCAGCATTGTTTGACTTGCTGGAACAGGTCCCATATGGTAGGGCAATGTATCAACAAAGCATCAGATCTTAACTGCAGAAACAACATGTCAGAGGCACTGTAAACAGCTTATACAGCTTGACCAGGAATGCCTGGCTTTTCCCGGTAGTTAAGACAGAAGTCCCATTTAACTACTAATGTTTTTTTTTCCAGAACTGTCACAAATGAAACAAATAAGTTATCATTTACAAATTTATGATGTGACATGCCATTCAAAAATTGGGGTCAATATGTTTTTTTGGGGTTTTTTTACATTCATTTTGGGTTTAGCAATTTTATGTATTATATATTATTTTAACTGGTAAACAGATTTCTTGTTTGAGCGCTTCCTGTCTGAAAACACTTTGGTCTTCTCTTTCTCTCTGTTCTCTAAGAGATGGAGGTGTGTGGGCCCAGAACAAGCTGCCTCCTTGTGCACCTCTGTTTGCTTGAAGAGGTGTTTTCTCACATAGCTGCATTTCACTGGCTGTCTTAGCAAAATCACACCTCCCTCACAGCTCCCTTGACGCTGCGTGTATGTGTGTGCATGTGTAGCTTTTATGGACCTCATTGGCTTCTCTGAGGGCAACTAATGGACCGAGGTATGCAATGATTTCCTGTTTTCTGTATCAAACTGTGCAAAGGAAATGTTCTGACTCTGGCAGCTTTGTTGGAAAGTAAGGTCTCACTATGCCAACACAATTTATTTATAAACCACACAGAGTTGACAAGCTTTAGTTGTGTTTTAATTATACACCTCCATATAGAATATGCATCACCATTTTATTTTTAACACCTTCAAATGACAATGAACATATTTTAGTTATTTTTATGTAACCAAAAGCATCTGCACGTGTTATATTGACATAAATGCACACATTTCAAAGTTCAAATTGTGCATGCTAAGCAAAATCAGCGCTCCATCAACATAATTAGTTAGCAGTGATTTAATTAGTTTGACCTTCTATTTTAATTAGCATTCATTTCATGTACATAATAATTACTTAAAATCCTAACTGGCAGTTATGCATATTTGCAAGCCTGTGTTTGGATCAACTTAGCAAGTGTTAAGTTCTGCTTCTTTCAGTTAAAACACAGTTGTGTTACTTATCGGAGGCCACTGACACTAGTGGAATAAATTTTGCTATGGCTACGCCTATCGTTACTAATCCGGCGTATTCTACCCTCGACACTTTTGAAAACGCTGTGGACCCTGTTTTAGTTAGAAAACTCTGGGGTTGGTTTAACGCCACCTTTTCATTCTAAAATGCTGTTAGTGTAAACGGTGCCCAGTTTTACATGCAAGTAGCTATCTTATATGTCGCCTGTATGAAATTATCAGACGACGTCTCGATTAGGCTGTAAATCAGAATTATTGGGCGGATTAACATCTTGGAAGGTAGCTGGTTATGCAGTTTTAATAGGCCTAAGTCACTATTCAGTCACTCATTTTTTATATTCATCCTGTTTTATAACAGAAAGAGTATCGATGGATAGCCTAAACAGGTTTGTGTCAGTAAATATAATACACAGTACTGCGCAAAAGTCTTAGGTCACTAGTATTTTCACCAACAACAATTAAAAAAAAGGTTTTAAGTCAGTTATTTCTATCTTTTGCGGTAGCGAAATATCAGTTTACATTTCCAAACAATATTTTTGCCATTAATTATAATAATGCAGTGAGATTATTGTCTGATAACAGTCAGTGCTCCACACAGAGATCTGATCTGATCATCATCCAGTCTGTCTAGAATGACATGTAGAAACAAACTGCGATAGACTAAACCAGAAGAACTGTGCCAATGTCTCCAAGAAAAAAAAAAATACTTGGAAAGCTGCCTGAAAAACTATGGTCAAGTGTAACTCGGAACAGAAGCTGTTTTACCAAAAGCTGAAAAACCAAATATTTATTTCATTTATTTAGAAGTTAATTGATAAATTAAATCTATTTATAACCTTATTTTAAAAGCATCCACATTTTACAGCATTTTTACACGAGTGTCTAAAACTTTGAACAGTACTGTGGCTTTCCAGGTAGGTTTTTTTTTTCTTCATCTTTGAGACATTGCCATAGTTTGTGCTGTTTCTTCATGTGATTCCAGACAGACTGGATGATGATTAGATCAGATCTCTGTGTGGAGCACTGACTGTTGTCAGACAATAATCTCACTGCATTATTACAATTAAT
This sequence comes from Enteromius unitaeniatus, assembly GCA_032359435.1. NCBI lineage: Eukaryota > Metazoa > Chordata > Actinopteri > Cypriniformes > Cyprinidae > Enteromius > Enteromius unitaeniatus. Next base: position 12,461,005 of record JAUMHI010000064.1, read on the forward strand.
GACAAAAATAATGTTTGGAAATGTAAACTGATATTTTGCTACTGCAAAAGATAGTAATAACCAACATAAAACCTGTTTTTTATTTGTTTTTGTAGGAATATTATTTTTCTTCATCACTGCCCAAAATAAAATGCGATTGTAAAATGTAGTCAGTGTAGTTATCAATACAAAATTAAAGCACACAATTTGTTAATCACTAAAAATTGCTGCAAATCTAGTGAAACTGCTGTCTATCCTAGCTAAACCCATTCAAACATATTAACAGCACAAAGTTGTTTGGAACTACTGAGAGCTCCATGAACCACGTGACCATGCAGAAGCGAGATCAAAGTGTGTCTCAAATCTGATTCTCAACGGCTCTGAAATTGACCAGTCATAACAGATTAGTGTCACACAAAGGAGGGGTTTGGAAAAATTAAACGTTGAGTGAATGGTTTGGGAGTCGTTGACCAAATAAGGCAATAAATGCATAAAGTATTATAAGACAATGAGAGTGTTTTATGATCTTGCATCCTCATGTTGTTGGGGGACTCCCAAAACCAAAATATGATCCTTTAATTACCCATAATAGGGCAACCTTAACTTTTGAAGTGATTCACCATCTGACAAAGTTTGAGAAACTGGCCAATATAAGAATAAATTCCATTTCTCCAAATTAAGTGTGTTTACCTGTAAACAACCTGCTTATTTCAGGTTTTTGGTGAGAAAGGCAGCTGGCCTCCTGTGTCCTGGTGGTTCTCCGAGCAAATCTCTAGCCCAGTGTGGCTGATTAACTGGCAGCAGGTGAGTGTAATAGGCCAATTAACTTGCTGCCAACTCACCATCCACTTCATCCAAATCACAAAAAGCACAACAGGAGTCTGTTTCAGAGAAATTATTATAAAGGCCACCCACTTGCTCATCCTCTTAAAGGCCTAAGTGGGTTTATAATGCACCAGCACAAAAATGTTTAATATTTAAGATTCCTGAAATGTTTCAAATGCCGTCTGACTTTAGAGCTAAAGGAGTTTACTGGCTTTCCTTTTAAGCTGGCCATCTAGTGTTTGCAGTATATTCTAGTATTTTACTACTGGATTTGAAATGTATTATAGCAAGTCTACAAATACACACATACTGTAAATGACATCATGTCTTGTCTGAGCCATCTCTAAAATTGTTGTGTCTGCTGTAACATTTTCCGTCACATGTTTGGCAAAGCCACTGCAGCTTGTAGTGTTTTGCAAGTACCAGACGGCTGTCCAGTTTGGTGGTTAGAGTCCACAGTTTAGCCTACAATTATGCTGTTGTAAACCACCTCCAAGATCAAGATTGTTGTCATAAATATGAAAATACAGTCATGGAATACTGCTTATCTGGCATGCTACTGTAAATGGAACAAAAAAATCAAATAGTGCTGGAAAAGAGACAAATCAGACAGGAAGAAATGTGTAAAAAATGCTAATCACGCTGAAATTCAGTTCTCTCTTTAGGACAGTTATGATTCTGAGCACTGAACCACATTACTAACAACACTAGCAACAATAATATAGAGTAATATTGCAGTATTTTAGCAGTAGTATATACAAATAATTATATATTTTTATCTAATAAAAAGTAATGTAGTAATAATAAAAATAAATAATAAAAAAGTGCATAAAAAATACATCAAATGTGCATTTTACTGCTTTAAAACAGAAATCGATAAGAAAGATTTTTTTTTTTAGGATTCTGTGTAGCAAATGAATTGAATGAAAGGTTTTGTTAAAGATTTTCAATGCTTTGAAATATATTTCTGTGACCTTGCTTTGCTTGATAGACACTGTAAGAGTTCACAACACTGGTGAGAAAGATAGAAAGTTTTATGTTTTCATGAGGGATGTAGTATAGAAGTTTCTCCAGATGTTAAAGGTCTGTTTCTGGGGTGTGTGGGTGGTCTTTGATGATGCTTCTATCCAACATTTTCTAATCAAATGAGACCGTGATCTCAGTTAGTAACTAGTGAGTTTTCACCACCCGCTGTAGGGCTTTGCGGTCAGTTACCATACCATGCTGTGATGCAACCTGTCAGTATGCCTCCAGTAGAGGGTCTGTAAAAATTAATAAGGATCTGAGGAAATGTCGTAACTCCCTTCAATCACCTAAAGAAGAATATGAGCTGATGCACTTTTTTAAATCACACAAGAGGTTCTCTGTGAGATGAATGCAAATAATTTTGAGGCTGATCCTTTTCATGCTGATGCTGATGAGGGCATGGCAGGTCTGAATATTTTTCTGAAATAATGGTATTAAAGAATTCCTGCATAGGAGTATATTTTATACCAGTATAGATCTGTTGGTCCAGTAGTCAAATTAGAAAGCCTTTATTTAACAATCATTATAGGTCAATAAATAACTATAAATAACATGATGCAGTAAATGGTAACTATTCAGCTATTATAAAACTATTTTGTGTTTTTGATTATGATAGTGGATTGTAATAATATAACAACAAATATCAGTTTGCAGTATCAAGCAGCATAAAAGACTGTTTGAGGGCCAAGTGGAAATTATTTTTTTACAGTAAAAAATGTGTATGCAAATGTTGTCGAATGAGCTTTACATAATTCTCCTATTAATATTAATGAATTCTTAAGAAATTAAGCTAATGCAGTGGTCATTAAGGACACTTGGATGTAGGAGTTGCTAAAAAAGTGTGTGTGAATATACCTGTTTGTTGATTGGTGCAGAATCTGATCCATCTGGATTTGCTTTTACCAACTGTGTTGATGTTTAGCAGTCACAGTGATCTTCTCACCTCATCTGCACATGGTGAGAGCACCTGGCAACCCTGGGCTTGCAGCTCTGTTGCTTGGTTCTGTGCCGCTACCTTCAAACAGAGCATAAGAGGTGTTGAGCTCGTTAGACAGAAGGAATCATGGGAGGATGCACACATGGTCTTCTGTTTGTAGTCTGTGAGGACCACTATACCCTGCCACGTGTGCCATGGGTCATTAATGTATTTCTCTATCCTGTCTTTTATCTCTATCCTGAGTTTGTTTTGTTTTTTTGTTTTTTTGAATTGATCGTGGTTGACTGTAGTGCTCATTTAAAACATAATTAGAACATATAGAGTTCTATATGAACTATATGAGAATTTGTTTTTCTGCTGTTCATTTCTTTTTCATCAAAGCTAAACTTCATTAAACAAATATACTGAAAATCAATTGTAATAGTATATCAATACAAATAGTGTCAAAATATAATTGACACAAAATAAATTACAAAAAAAATTATTCAATAACAAAAATATACAGTCATCAACCAACTATTGACATTTTTTTATTATTATTTATTGTTGCAATTTAGCTATCATGATTTAATCACATGAATTATAAGACACAGCTTCTTGTTTTAATTTGAATATGTATCAGCAGTGTATAATACTACCCTTACTCAGTAGGTTTGTCACTTTTGCTTAAACACAAGCTAATGCCTTAATTTTTCTTGTGTTTATAATATTTTTCATTTCTCATTTGAATGCCATTTACAATCCATGCCTGAAAAAAGAGCTGGTACATTATTGTTTTGCTTTATTTATCAACGCTTTAGTAATGTTATTATTATCATGCTGTCCTCCCTGATTGGATGACTGACCAAATGTGGTTTTTGAGTAAAACATCTTAGCATGCTTAACTTCAGGCTATAATTATCAATGTTTTTTTTACCCAGATGTAGACTCTGGTACGCCGTCTCTCTGCTTGATTCAGTTTTTAATCAATATATGCAGATCTTACAGAGATGATTGCTTACACAACTGCGGTTTCCTGCAATAAACAACAGCCACAAAATAGTCTTTACCTTCCATTTAAGCCTGGAGGATTTAGTACATATTTCAGGCACAATTTTGCATCAGTAGCCCATCACAGATTTTGTGTAAAATGGAACAACATGCTTGTAAAACACACAAACGGTCTGCAAAACAATACCCTGAGAAAATGCCTGATCAAATTCATGACACTGTAACAGTGTACTGCTGAAAAATTACACATGATTTGGCCAAGAAATATATAAAAAATGGTTTGGAACATGCCTGTGTTTGACTTAATATTACAGCAGAGAATCAAAAATATCATTTTTAATAAAAGAAGTATCCTTGGTACAAAAACTATAAAATGTACTTTTATAGTAAGACGTATAATATCCAACTATTTTTTTTATAAGGATAGTAAGCAGCTACTTTTATTATTAAAATATATTTTTTTATTTTATATATACAGTATTAAGTCATATATTATCTGTGACGGGACTTACAGATGCAGTGCAGGCATATTTTTAATAGGACATATGTGACAGCTTATTTCCTCACTTTTTCTATCATGCCTCGGGCCTTGGTTATGAAAAGTCAGCTGAGGCTATTTTTGTGGGGGGAAAAGTGTCTGGTTGGGAAAATAGCTACAGTATGTTAAGATAAATATTATAGAGGGGGAAAGCAATAAAAAAATATTTTTTAATTAACTACATTCCGCATGGATTAACAAAAAATTCCGACAGCAACCTCCCCTTTCCATGAAATGTCCCAATGCTGGAACAATTACAGAGTCTCACATTCCCAGACTCAAATGAATCCGAAAGCTATTTCTCATAAAAATTACCTAAGGCCCTGTTGGCGAGAAGGGCAATTCCTCCAAAATAGTCGCAATGTGTCTGATTTGAACAATAAAACACTATATTGTTGTTTAATAGTGCAATTAGTGTGAAAGAAATGCAGGATGTTGTTTAAACATGAATGACCCCTCTTTCACACAATGTTCCGATAAAAGTGGCTTGTTATCACTTTCATAGTTCCAGCAAAATCAAGGTGAGAGATGGAGAGGATGTTTCATAAACAAGAATGAACTGGGTCTCACAAAGGGACATTTCTCATTTGAGAACTAATAATAAGTGGTGTCTCACCACTTTTTTTTTTCTTCTCTTTGTGAAAACTGCACTGGGGCATCCAATATTCCTCTATTCTACAGCTGGAGGCAGGCACAATATAGGCTATCTCTGATCTTTTCTTCAAAATATTCGTTCATGGGACACGATGGGAACACAAGAATCCAGTGCAACTGTATTCATACCAGCAGTCTGAATAAGAAGTTACAGAGAAGGAACAGGAAGTTATTTTTGCATAGCCAGACTAAACCTCATAAGCTCAGTCCATTACAACTTACTCTGGCCAAGAACCGCCCACTTAGACAGACTAACATAATAGGATACTAAGTTAAGTTTAAAATCATTGGTGTACCTGTAAGCCAATTACATAACGTTTGGTTATAACGTTATGCGTCGGATCAAACTTCCACTGTAAACACACATATGTGGCAAAAACAAAACCATCGAGCCAAAATTTTATTGCAAGATTACAGCATGACATGAAAATATTTAAGGACTGGAAAAAACGGGTGACACTAACCTGTCTGTTACTGATTGGTAACAGCTGATAATCTAAACATTTCGCAAAAGCTGTCAGGAGTAAGGCCACAACATCACCTCCATTCAAAATATGAACTAAACAATATTCTGGTTCGGCTTCAGTTGGCAAATACGAATAGCATCTCGTGTCTCAATGTCCGCTGTCGTTTTAGATTTCCTTTACCTAAACGACAATCTTAAATTGGGCGCTTAGCATCTACGTCACGGCTCTCTGTTCGTTGATTGGTCCGGCCATTTTGGAGCCAGAGAGAAACTGAGAGATGCTATTTCAGACTGAGTATAGAAGCGAACTGGAACTGAACAGAAATACAACGTCTGACATAGTTACAGTAGGCTAGCAGTAACCAGCAAATACTAGTAATTTGACCAGTGTAAATCTTAATAAATAGTTGCATGATGTATTGTATTACTCTTCTCCCATAATTTTTGAGTCTGCAAAGGAAACTCCAACAAATGTATATTCAACAAGATCAGGTGCAAAAAAGTGTCCGCACCTTTTCAGCATGTGTGAGTGTATTTAGTAAAACCTGACAGTATAGCCAGGTTTGGTTTTTGGTTCCCAAGCTCAGCATCTAAATGGTCATCTAAAGCCAAGACCATAGAAAACTCAAATATAGTTACGTTAGTATCTGGAATTTGCCACCATTTTGCAATTGAGTGGACAAATGCTGCATTGAGTGCAACAATTTTTATCATTGAGAGGATTTTGAGCGAGAGGATTCTGATGTGCACGTTTTTCCACAGATGTCTGTTTATGTAACAGAGTGTGATGAAATGATTCACCGTGAAATCCACTTCACCTTAGAATAAAGAGATTCTTCTCATTCCATTAATGTCCCAGGTATTGAAAGCAATTTTCTTTTTCCACACACACATGCACAGACTTCAATTCATCACAGCTATTTAAATTAAAGAAAGTTCAGAAAGTACTTTGGAATACATTTTTCATTCTCAATGTATCGAAGAACAGCCAGCATCTGCTCTTCTGATGACTACTGAAGCGGCGCTCATATATTAAATGACTGACTGTCTTTTAGCCTGTACAGAGGGTCCATTTTGTTAGCGGTTCAAGCCTGCCAAGGCTTTTTAAATATTCATTCATAAACTCCTGAAGCCATCAGTCCACATCAAACAGTCAGCCCACAGAAAAGGCACTGAGCAAGAGAGAAAAAAATGTGGGCATAAGGTGCAAAGAACACCATATACACACAGAAGTGTGTCTAAATATTTATGCTCTAAAAATAACACAGTCCTTCTCAGTTGGTAAGCTACAATATGTGTAAGAAAATAAATATTTTAATAAAATAAATATGCCTGTTAACCAATGTAGTCAGATATATATTTTACAGTAAAATACAGTTTTCTTTTTCAAAGAAAGAAAATATTCCCAGACGTCCATGCCTGAATCATCATATTTATTGAGATTTTCCTTTATTCCTCCAAAATTATGTTTCTTCTTATTTTTAGTTAATTTACACATATAGTTTAGTGTTACTACAATATTACAATTGTATTCTTATTATAACAAGATGTTCCAGTTAACAGCACAGTTTAATAGATCAATACCATTTAAAATATAGAGTCACGATGTAATGCCAGTAACAACATCACTGCATTTTTACAGTAAATTATATGTTGCAGTGCACTCCCTTCATATAAACTTAACCCATGTTTAAGATGATTAAATTTGGATGAAATATGCTAATCAGAGATGTGCTTTGAAGAGTGCCTGTAGTCTTGCAGTCTTATCTCAATACTTTAGATCACACAGTTGGTGTGGACATTCTTTCTGGTGGCAGCTGACCAATGATATTGGATGAAAAGTATGAGATCAGTAACTTCAAAAGCACTGTACAACGCTCGCTTTTGCATTTAAAGGAACAGTTAACCCAAAACAAGTCTTGTCATGATTTATTCACCATTATGTTGTTCCAAACACAATAGAATTTTAGCTTGATTCCTCCAGTCCTCATGCACTTTACTTATATGGCAACACTTTTTTTCCCACAGATATACAGGTTTTGAAATTATGTGGGTGAGCAAACAAAGAAAAACAAATGAATAATAATTTGCAAGTGAACTGGTTTTTAAGTATATAATGACACATCAAGACAAATCATAATTCTAAAATAAGTTCAGTAGATCTTTACATATATAAAAAGGTGTTTATTAAAGGAGTAGTTCATATATTGTATATACCCCTTCTAACTAGAGTGCACCGGTTAGAGTGAGCTCAAATTCACCAGTGAGAGAGCACCAGGTCAGGTCAATATATTAATTAGCAGAGTAGAGCAGACTCAAAGCAAAGCTTCTCAAGCTTCTTGAACAAACTGGTTCTTTGTGTAGAGTCAAGCAAAACTACAACAAAATGAAGCAGCAGCCGGTGAGCTTTCGATGTATATTTATTGTATTGGGATTGTTTTTTGGGTTTGGGTTTTTCTAAGAACTATTTCTAAAGTAAAACTATTAATGTCAATACTAAATGATTCATTTGGAAAACTTAGTATAAATTGATTTGAATGCTTAAATTATCTGTTCACTTATATTTTGTGTTCATTTAAAAAGAGCACATTGTGCATAAGCTCTACTTGGTGCTTGATTGTATTTATCTGTGCTCTTACAATGGTGTTTGTATGTTTGTGCGAAGCTGGACGCAGATGGTTCTGCGCTGAGTGAGCAGCAAAGAGCTGAAATTGAGAAAACTGTAAGTGAATGTGAGATGAAGCTAAAGGATCTTATCCAAGAGACACTTTGGACTAATTTTGGAGAGGAGGAGCTAAGTATGGCAGTAAAGACTGCAGAGGATGAAACCGATTGTGTATCATCCATCAGACTCAGTGGTAGAGAAGCCTTTGATTTTATGCTTGACCACCTAGAGAGACTTGTAAAAAAGGCTAAAGGACTGTACACACAGTGGAAATGTTGGGTTCCTTCTGTTGTCTGGGCTGACTTCCAGTGTTGTACACGACAGCTTGAACAGACCTTTCTTAAGTTGGTTTCAAGAAAAGCAGATTTCATTTTAGCAAAAACTAAAGAGGAGAGCGAAAGAGTGGTGACTGCAGCTTTTGGTTGCTGTCCAACACCAGTTATTAAACTGAAGCCAACATCTCTTCCTAAGCTTACTGGCATCAAGCGTGACTTCCGCCGATGGAAAAGAGATTGGGAAGCCCTTCAAAGACAAGGAGAGCCAACCGGGTCAAGAGAAGTCAAAAAGTTTCAGTTACTTGATAGTCTTGATAACAGAATAACAAGAGATCTTTGCTTGATGTCCTACAACACAGCAGATGATATCTTCCGTGTTTTGAAGAATCGTACAGCTGTTAAATGCTATCAGCCAAAAAGAATTGTTGAGCTCATCCAAACTGTTGGCTCTTCAAGACCTGAGTGAACTTGGTGACACAGGGGCTATGAAGAATCCATTAGTGACTAAGTCAATTGAAAGCAAGCTTCCTGATGACTTGAAGAAAGAGTGGCTTCTCTATGCAGCTGAGAAGAGCACTGCAGCGCTTTGACAGTCTTCTAACCTTTCTCAGGAGTCAGGAAAGTATTTACGAGCAATTGGACCAATTGAAGGATGGAGATCCATCTAAGATCAAGTTCAAGCCAAAACAAGGACTAGAATGTTAAACCAGTTAAGTAATCATTCTTCAGGGCTGTTTGTGGAGATAGCAAGCATAAGAAAAAGCTGTATTTTTGCCAAAATATTTGTATGCTTAAGCTCACTGAGAAGAAGGATGCTGTAAGAAGGCTAGGGGCCTGCACAAAATGTTTGGAAGTTCATGATGATGACAACCACTGTAAAACTTCATTCTTGTGTAAATAATTTACAGTGTAAGAATCAACGAGCCATAGACCATCACTATTACTTGTACCCCAATGCTGAGGTGGTTAGGGCTAAAACAGTTCAAAAGAAAAGTAGAAATGAAGATGGTAAGAACTATACAGAGGCTCAAGAAGAGTTCTTTAAGAAACTCTCACCTGAAATGGCCCAACAGTGCAGAGATGCCTTTTGCAACTCTGTGTCCAGAATCTCTCATACTGCAAAAAGTCAAAGAAGCCTTTTGGAGAAAAATGGCTTAGTTGAGTGGCCTGTTATTATGATGGTTTTCGAGGTGACTGCGAACGCTGGACAAAAGATTGGTACTTTGATTGATCTAGCTTTAGCCAAGCAACTGCAAAAGTTATTCCAGACGTTCCTCTCAGAGAATTGGTGAGGCCAAGAGTAATCCACCTTTTAGTCACAAGGAGGGTCAGCTAGTTCCTCAGAGAGTTCGCATTGTAGGAGATCTTGTGTTGTGGGATGGACCACTCGGGAAGACTGTTGCTGGTTCTCATCCCGAGCTGTTTGAGGAGGTTGCAGTATCAGCTCATGTATCCAAGACGCATTATGCAAGGTCTATGTGAACTGCTGCTGTGAAATATGAAGAATTCACTTGTGTGACTCCTATTGGTCCTCCAGGGGCAAGGCAGCAAGCCTTAACCATCTAGACTCAGCAGGTTAGATCTGCTGCTACTACCTGTGACTTCCTTGAGTTGTGGAGATGGGATAGTATTGGTGCTGCTTTTGAGCCAAGATGTGGAGGTTGTCGTTGTGGAAACTGCCAGCCAGGTGGCAAAGAGATGACTCTAGTTGAAGAAAGAGAACAAGAGGTGGTGAGGAATGGTCTTACATGTGTAATCTCTGATGATCATAGTGAGAAACCCCACTGGCATGCCAGATATCCCTGGATAGAGGATCCAGTCACGTTACCAAATAATAGGAAGGCAGCTGAGATGACCTTTCTGAGAACTGAAAAACAGTTGGCCAAAGAAACTGAGTGGAAAGCTGCATATGCGGCTCAAATCCAGGATATGGTTGACCGTCGGGCTGCTATGAGGTTGTCTGAAGAAGACTTACATACTTGGTCTGGTCCAATTTGGCACATCAGTCATCTCATTGCACCGAATCCACATTCTGTTACGACCCCAGTAAGGCTCGTCTGGAATAGTAGTCAGAAGTTCAGAGGCCTGGGGTTTAAAGGATCTCATGTTAAAGGGTCCTGATGTCCTTAACCCAATCCGTGCTGTACTTCTAAAAAAATTCGGAGGGGTGCCTTGGCTGCTCTGGGAGATATTAAGAAAATGTATAACTCAGTTTGGCTTGAAGACAGAGAGGTACATGTACACAGGTTCTTGTGGTGCGACTCAGAAAACGAAGAACTGGGTGAGTATGCAATCACCAGGGTCAATATTGGTGATAAACCAGCAGGTTGTATTGCTCAGCTCGCCATGAGAGAGTCAGCTAATCTCCCCCAGTTTAGCCACTTGAATGAAGAGCATCGAGTGTTATATGAAGACAGTTATGTGGATGATATTTTAACTTTTCACATCAACTTGGATTGTCTTAAAATCATTACAGGAAATGTAGAGCAAATTCTGAAAGCAGGAGGATTTGAGTTGAAACCCTGGGTCTTCTCTGGCCAGTGCAGGAATGATGAGTCAGCTGGGAAGCAGAAAGAGGAAGTAATTCCATGAGAGGTGGTATTACCAAACCAGCTCAAATATGCGGATAACAAAGCTCTTGGCTTGGGCTACACAGTGGAGGATGACAAGTTTCATATTATGGTTAGAATAATTTTTTCAAAGAAAAAGATGAGACTTGGGCAGGACCTTTTGTTGGGACAAGTTAGAGCTCAGACACCAGACCCTCTAACGTGACGAGAGTTACTCAGTCAAGTGTCTGGTCTGTATGATCCAATTGGCCTGGCAACACCCCTAAAGCAGAGAGGAGCCATTTTGGTCAGAAGGGCATTTCAAGAGGTCAAACCCAAAAATAGCACCAGTAAAGAGACATGGGATTATCTGACAAAATTCGAAAGGATGCCATTGATCTTTTTGAAGATTATGTTCGGCTGAGCAAAGCTAAGTTTATAAGAGCTTTAACCCCAGTAGGCACTTCCACTGAACCTAATGCAATTACCTTCTCTGATGGCTGTGAACATGCCTATGGTGCAGTTTTGTATTTGTGGTGGCCCTGCGATCAAGGTTCAACAGTGAGGTTTGTGGAATCTAAAGCTAAATTGACTCCTCTAGATCATAAGGGTGAAGCAGTCAAGGCAGAACTTTGTGGAGCAGTTTTTGCTGCCCGTCTAAATAAGTACTTTGAGCAACATGGCAGAATTCAGGTTAAACAATGGTATCATTTAATTGACAGCCAGACTGTTCTTGGTGCAATTTAGCGCAAGAGCTATGGGTTTCAGACCTTTTTTGCCAACGGAATTGGAGAGATTCAAGGTATTACATATCTTCAGGACTGGTGGTGGGTTCCTGGACCACTAAATATAGCCGATATTGTCACAAGAAGGGCTGGTCCAAAAGACTGAAGAAGATTCAGTGTGGCAGCAGGGACCAAGGATTTTTAGTGTACCAGTCAATGAGTGGCCAATTAAATCTGCCAAGGACGTAACTGCAACTGCCCGAGAGAGCACTGGTAAGATGCAAAAGAAATCATTTAGTACTGTACTTACAAGAGCTCAAGTGAAAAAAGAGCTGTTAGAGAAGAGACATCAAAGACTGCCAGCTGATTCAGTTATCCAAAAACTGGTGGATGAGAAACGATTTAGCAACCTGGGTCATTTAGTCAAGACGGTGGCATGGATGTGGAGAGCAGCTAAAAAATTTGCAGCATGTAAAAGATTGGAAACTCTAAAGTGGGAGGCCGTTCCATTAAGAGGAATTATCACTGTGACTGAACGTCAAGATGCCCTGAGAGATCTTTTCTTGGCTGCACAAATTAGCGTGACCTTCCCAACCACTAATATAGATCGACTGGTCGTCTATAAGGAGCAAGGATCTGGGCTGCTGGTTTGGTGGAAGAGTCCAGAGCTTCAAAGAAGACAAAGTTAGTATCCTTCTCTTATCCTATGACGCATGGATCTCAACATTGTTGGCTCGTGAGGCTCATAATGTGGGTCATGAAGGAGTAGCTGCCACTCTACTGAAGATGAGGAAGAAAGCGTGGGTCATTAAAGGAAGGAAAATTGCTCAAAAGGTTGTTGACAATTGCATAATTTGCAAGAAAGTTAAAAAGACATCAAGCTAAAAGATGTCAGCAAGTCATGGGTAATTTACCTCCAGAGAGAACTGAGCCTGCTGCCCCATTTGAGTTTACAGCGGTCGACTTGTTTGGACCTTATCAGGTTAGAGATTACGTGAAGAAGCCAGTAGAGCTATTCATACTGAGCTAATTAATACCATCTCAACTGAAAGTTTTCTGATGGCGTACCAAAGGTTTACCGTAATTCGAGGGCATGCATGGAATAGTGAAGAAGGCACTCCAAAGTTTATGGAGAGAGTCAGGCCTTACTTACATCAAATTCCAGACAATGCTGCAACTTGCTGCTAATCTTGCAAATGAACGTCTAATAGATGCTAGAATGCAGAGTCATGAAGATAGTGTGCAGTACATCACACCCAATGCATTTCTTCTGGGACGAGCATCTTCAAGTGGTGATTTTAAATCATTTGATTTGATAAAGTACCCCTACAAAAGACTATGCGAAATGCCATGTCAAGTTAACAGATTTTGGAGGTCCTGGAGCCAATTTGCTGGTTCATCAGTTAACATCACATGAAAGAAAAGCTGTGTGTTTGTAATACATGAATCCATAATTAAGACATTTTTAACTCCAAACCATTGCTTCTGGCTAAAATATGAACCTTCTCTCCATAATATTATTAATATTATTATATCACCTTGTCTTAATAAAATCCAAAACTGTTCTAAACAAATGCGTTGGTGAATATTAATGTGATTTTATACAATAGAGGATAAAACAACTTTTTCACAGTAGTAGGACTTGGCCAGTAGAAACGGTTCACAGTCCAAATGTCATGATGATGGTTTGTTTCTTACAGTTTTCACACTTCACAAGATAGACTGGAGTTATGCTGTGTACTATTGTGATGCTTTTCTCAGATTTTTTGATTCTCATTCTGATGGCACCCATTCACAAAATGTCCATTTTTAGGTGAACTATTCCTTTAAATGCTGTATTTGACTTATATACTCGTATGCATAGCTGTTTGGGATATTTATTACCACCGTATTTGTAATGCTTTTAATAGAGCTCTCCTGCTGATGTTAGTGATGGTACAGGTAGAGTTATCCAGTGTGATTACAGGGCTTTGAGGTCAGAGAGGAACTGCTCACAGCCTCTTATTTCACACCTCTAAATTGTTCAAGAACCGTGTGAGAGAGCCTGTCAGCCCGGTAACCTGTGCAAATCCTTCTCCCACGCAAGTGTTACCTGGGCTAAAAGAGAAAACAGCCAGTCTGTAGTCTAATAGTTTAAAGGCAGGGTGTAATTTTCCCTTTTAGATTGAGTGATGTGGATGAGCCTGGCAGATCAACAAACCCCTAACACAAACACTGGGCTGTCATGGTGGTCCTGCAGGCTTTCAAAATGTCTGACACACTGATTCCCTGTCTAAATGTTTCTCTTTTTTCCTCCATTTTCTCCTTTTCTGTCTTTTTCAATTTGGAATGCCCCAGTTAATACACTTTGGCATGACAGATTTATGCTTTTAATTAGTGGGACATTACAATGAGATTGTCAGGTAGCGATGAAGGAATGAAATGAAGAAGGATCCGTGTGATTAAAATGCAGACAGCGCTGTGGAGGATGAAAAAGAGAGCTCACAGAGAGGATCCTGTCTCACTGTGCTTTAAAATAAACTAGAG
>JAUMHI010000064.1:12483639-12503000 GCA_032359435.1 Enteromius unitaeniatus
TACCTTGTCTGCTGTCTTTGTTGCTTGTTCATGTCTCCGCCCCTCTTGTTTGTTGTCAGGGTATTTCATTGTTTCTCCGCCTTATGTCACATGTTAAATAACCCGGATGTCCTATGTTAGTCGCTGGTCAATGTTGAATGTACCCTGTTGTCTAGCCATCCGTGTTTTCCCGTGTCCTTAGTGTTTTTCTGTGTTTCTCTGCCTCCCTGGATCTGGACCTAAGCCTGCTCTTGGACTCTCGCTCTTGCCTCGCCTCTCTGGACACTGTTCGCCTCATGGCCTGACCATTTGCCACGAACTCTGTTTATTCTCTTGCTGTTGCCTCTGATATCCCCATCTGCCGTTATCGACCTTGCTGCCTTTTCCACTCTGTGTGTGTCTCCAAAAAACATTGTTGCATATGGATCCGTACGCCTTACCGTGCCTCAATCGGATCACAGCTTATAAAACTTTTTTAATTTAAGAGCATGCTGCTGTTTAAAAGTTAAAAAAAAAAAAATCTATTGTGCTTATCAAGGCTGCATTTATTTAAAAAAAAGAAAAATAAATAAAAAATTAAAAATTGTGCAATTGTTTTATAATAGTTAAAAAAAGTTTGTCACTTATGTCTTAATAAAAAAAAAAAGTATAAAATGTATAAAAAGGTGAAAAACATGTACTGTTAATTACTAATTTAGTTTATTCTTAATGTATTATCTAATGTCAACATGATGTCAAAATGTATATGTAGAAATTAGCATTAACCAGTAATTGTGAATAAAAAATAATTACGGAGTAAATAAAAAAAAATCAGGTTCTTTTGACTTTTAGTAAGTGCTTAGCAACATGCTAATAACCAGAACACTCTACAGCCACAGAGCAACACCCTGACAACCAGCTTAACATTGTGCTAGAGCAAACAACAGTCCCATTTCCTTCAGAAAAAAATAGTTTATCATTAGCTGATTAAGTGGGCTGTTGTAAGGTTTGTTGGTTGAGATTAAATTAAGTCTAACTTATTTGCCAGTACCCCACAGAAACTGAATAGAAAAGGTCAAGCATTGGACACTAACTGTCCAGCCTCTGTCTCCATGAGCTATATTTAGAAGTTAACTCGGGGCCACGGTGAGGTCATGACCCGCCAGAGCTGAGGAAAGGCAGTGCTTACATCCAGCCGTGTTTACCCCTATACTGGGTATTATGTTGGTTTGAAGGGTCATATCAAGTTACTGCCAAACACTCATTTATCACAGAGCCATGATAAACAGCAGACACCATTTGTCAAATACAATACTGGATCTCAAACAATTTCCTGAGACACAGGTGGGCAAATGCAGGGTGAACTTCCTTCCTCAGCATATGTGTCACTCTGTGTTTAAAAATAAATGATTAAATGTCTGACACAGACACCTATGTCAGAAAATATGGGGAAATATGTAACCTGCTCCATTGTTTTTGAGTGTTGGTTTTGAAACCCAGAAGCACATTGTGTGTTTTAATGAAGAAGTGATTTATTGTTTTTTTATTGTGATGTCCACACTATTTTATCCATCTTTTTTTTCACACCAGTAATAATTATGACTTAAATTGGTGGGTGAGACTAAGCATGCAGTGATGTAGAAGCAGGTGTTGATCTTATTCTGCTGAGGCAACCTGTCGTTTTGGCAGATTGGCTACAATGTAAGCTGTTTTTAGACTAAGGAGGACGTTTTGAGTTCTGAACCAGAATGTTTTTATAGCTCAATTACCTCTTAAATCAAGATCAAGGGAATTTAGATTTCTCAGGTAATGACCCCTTTAAAGAGCATAATTTATTCTTTGAATTTGGAAATAAAATTTATTTGAAATCTGTGACTTTATGAAAAATATTCGAAATTCCATTTATTTACTTATAATCAAGTTTCTCTGTGACGCTCGACAGAGAATGATGTCACACAGACAGCACTGTAAATACATAGTAGGCTGATATTTGTTGTACTTTGGGAATAATGGCTGTGAAAGAGCCTACATTCCTAAAGTCTGAGGTGTTAGAAAGGGTAAAGGTAATCTTTTATTGGTCTCACAGCTCTGGGCTGTCTCAAAAATACCCTACAAGCCAGACTGCTTTGACTTTTATGAAGGTGGGATGAATGGCTCAGGTCTCAAAACGTAAACACAGACTTCCCCGAGCTGCAGAGAGACTGTAATGTTTACATGTAACAAGTCAGCCCTACTTCTGTGAGGCTGAGACTTTAATTCATCATTGAACTTCACATCATAAGACATCCAAGAACAGCTTAATCCTTGTTCATAGAGAGCCATGGGGACTATGGTCAAAACGGTTGGCAATTATAGACATTAGAGGATTCTCCAGTGCTTTATAAGAAGAAAAAAATGAATCCCCACAATGAAACTGTGGCAATAAAAAAAAGAGAAGTCTTTCTGGCATGGTAAAATGTATGTCTTCCATTTTATAGGATAATGGACAGATTTACACACTTGCTTTTTGTCCTAATGCTCAGTGCAGCATGACCTGACAAAATGAATTCAGCTCCAGTGCTAAAGGACAGAGAGAGCTAGAGAGCAAAGATAGCGTAAATGGGGTGGGAAACAACAGCCAATCATGTGTCTGGAAGGGATAGGGACTTTTTTTAGGCCAGGCTGCTGCGTTTACGCAAACTGAGAGTGCCCGTTCCCCCATTGGCACTCACACACACTATGTAGGACTATGTACACTAATACTGGAATCAACACTACTCAGATTTTCTGGAAGCATGTCAATGGCTTTACAACTGTACAGTGCACACAAGCAAACACCCACACTACTGATCTTCCAGCCAGCTGTCTTTCTGTGTTAACCTATCTGCTTTGTACTCCTACAGGAAGTGTGTGTTTAAGCATTTAAATATCTGTGGTTTCACTCTGTGCTGATACGAATTATCTCACTGACTCATTTTAAGTATGTGTGTGTGTGTGTACAGGTGTTCCACCATTTATTTGAGTGTGCACAGACGTATGGAAGCCCATTTCCAACTCAGGAAAAAAACTAAAAGTTAATGGTAACTATATATCTCGCAAGTGTGAACAATGTGAACAACAACTTCATATCTTCCATTGCTCCTTTATTTCTTGTATACATATACTGTATCTTGCAGTTTCACTCATGTCTAATGTATTAAACCATAATGCATTTTTTTTTTACTTTTAGAAGGACCACCACGTTTTTAGAATGCTTTGTCAAGATGCTGCAAAAGATGCATATTTAAAGGTCAAAGACGTCCACTGGGCAGTACCTTTTCAAAAGGTGTTCTTTTGTTCCCTTTAGGTACTAATACTGTATGTACCCTTTAGATGCTAATATGTATCTTTTAGGTACCAATATGGACCTTTTAGGTGCAAAGGTGAACCTTATAAAAAGGTACTGCCCCAGTTTTGTACCTTTAACATTTTTTCTGAAAGTGTGGTTTTCACATAGATGTACACGGTCAATTATAAACATGCACTTAAAGCAAACACACAGTCAAAAATTGTTTGCATAAAGGTTTATTTTCAATTGATGATTATGCAACAGCAAAAGAAAATTATTTTTCTACCTCTACCTTCTAAACTCCCTTTATATATAGGGCCTTTCGCACTGCTTTATTTCCAGAACAGGAAAAGTGAAGCACAGTACAATAGTACTGGGTCGATTTTGTGTGAACTATTTCCCAGTACCATTTTGAAGAGCATTTGCATCGACAGTGGATACTAAGACGTAATGTAAGCCAGTCAGCAGCACATGGCGTTCAACAAGGGAGAACAAAGAAGGCTATAGAAGAAGTCTTTTAAATCATGGTGGGTGACAGCGTTTTCATTAGTTAGGATATTACAATATTTTGCTGAAATACGACTATTTGAAAATTTTGAATTTGAGTGTACAAAAAAATAAATGCATTTAAAGTTGTCCAAATTAAGTTCTAAGCAATGCATATTACTAAACAAAAAGTACATTTTCATATGTTTACAGTAGGTTATTTACCAAATGTCTTCATGGAACATGACCTTTACTTCGTAATAATCGTAATATTTTTTGGCACACAAGAAAAATCTATAATTGTGACCCATACAATGTATTTTTGGCTATTGCTACAAATATACTCAGATGACTTATGACTTATCCAGGGTCAAATATGTAATCTGAGTATCATGCAGTGAAATGATTTTGTTATAAATCTGAGATGTCAAATAGGAATGAGGGATTGATATTTAATGTTACTCATGACTGTTCCTTGAAGCTGCTTTATTAAGACTACCTGGATTTAACCACTGCTGGTATAGTTTCCAGGTTTCAGCTCTGGTCCCATACTTGACCGTACCTTGATCTTATAACTAAATTCTGGCCTTTGCCCAATGATATCCACCCAGACTCTTCTAACCGACCATACATCAGCCAACTCCCTTTAATTTTACAATGAATAAGTCATTTTTATTGCGTCTCCACCACCCCCACCCCACTCATGCACCTTATCAGATTACACTGTAATCACTAAACACACATTTATATTCACAATTAAATCACACACATACGTACAGAGACAAAACCTTGTGTTGACATAATCACACACACATACACTCATACAGTTTAGGCCCTAATACAGCACACACCATAATTACATACTTGGCCTTGGGCCTTATAAAACAGCGCAATTCCTTTCCTCAGAGAAGGGAAAGTACAGAATAATAGCAGAAAAAGATCTGTTGGGGTGTTTCAGACTATTTGCTGCTACTCGCAGTTTGTATCACGGCGTCTCCGTCTAAAGCCTGGTGGCGAAGTTTGCCACCAAAGTTCTGTTTGTTGGGAACATTTGACAAACGTTCCCAGCTTTTGAGACATGATATACTGCAGACGCAGCGAGCTGTCACTACGGCGTGCGATCAAGGCAGAGAACAAAAAGACAGTGAAAAAGGGGACAAAAGAATTCCAGCTATTTTGTAATATAAATTTAGCTTTCAATCTCGCTCTGCCCCACCTGGTAATGCTTTTTTTATGGCAGCCTTATAAAATCGCAAGGATGGGAGAAAGTTGATGATGTGCTCTGGAAAGCAAGGCTAAAAGAGCGAGTTTAAGGGCGGTAGGTGAGGTTTTGTGAGGCAGAGGATTTAATGTGCTATTTCAGATAAACCGTGAGTGTATTGGTGCGCGTGACAAAGACAGACAAGCACTTAGCAGCAAAAGCCAGCAAACAACATTTTACAGAGAAGCCGCGGATTAAATACGGATTAAACGAAGTAACCAAGTTTTGATGAAGCAGTTTTATTTCAATGGCTCATGGTTATTCATCAAACAATTACTGCATATTGAACCTTTAAAGCTACGCTGTCGGTTTCAAGATAAAACACCAAAGCTAAGCTAATGTCACAAAAGATTGTGAAGCGGCATTTGTCGTCCGCATCTTGGGAATGTAAATCGAGATAGAGAGTTGGGATTGCAAAAAGCAGAGGGAAAAATCAGAGGAGGAGAAAGAGTCAGAAGGAAGACATGTCAAATCATTGGCTGTGTTTGTTGTTCATTTCAAGCCCATCGTGAAGAATCGAGTTGGCCAGAATCCCTTTGATGAAGTGAGAGCTACGGCGCCTCAATTTATTTGATGCTGCTTTGATAGTGTCATTCGGCTTTTCTGCCCCTCTTTTATCCAGGAGCATATTCTGCCCATGTGAACCTTTAGAGCTGCAGAAAATCAGGAGGAATGATTAGAGGTGAAAGGAGGAGGCTATACATAATCCATAACTAAAATGTTCAGTCAGTCAGCTGCATTTTTAAAGTACTTTTCTACCAATTTTTATGAATACAGCATGCATTTGAACATGAAGTAATATGCATTTGATATACAGCTTTTTGCATACTCTATAGGAGTGAAGTGTGCATATTTAGAAATTGTTGGATTTTACACTCAGATAATTATTGTAGTGCTTTTGGATTTTTCTGTTGTGCTTTGATTTGTCATCCTAATGCATCTCAGTAAAAATATGTATACACTCACCTAAAGGATTATTAGGAACACCATACTAATACAGTGTTTGACCCTCTTTCGCCTTCAGAACTGCCTTAATTCTAAGTGGCATTTGTTCAACAAGGTGCTGAAAGCATTCTTTAGGATAACATCTTGCAGTTGATGGAGCTGCAACTGTAGAGCTCCCGTTCCACCACATCCCAAAGATGATCTGTTGGGTTGAGATCTGGTGACTGTTGGGGCCATTTTAGTACAGTGAACTCATTGTCATGTTGAAGAAACCAATTTTAATGATTTGAGCTTTGTGACATGGTGCATTATCCTGCTGGAAGTAGCCATCAGAGGATGGGTACATGGTGGTCATAAAGGGATGGACATGGTCAGAAACAATGCTCAGGTAGCCCGTGGCATTTAAAAGATGCCCAAATGGCACTAAGGGGCCTAAAGTGTGCCAAGAAAACATCCCCCACACCATTACACCACCACCACAAGCCTGCACAGTGGTAACAAGGCATGATGGATCCATGATCTCTTTCTGTTTATGATGGGATGAAAGTTGATGATGTGCTAAATGGTTAAATGGTTGTGCGTGAAAATCCCAGTAACTGAGCAGATTGTGAAATACTCAGAAAGGCACATCTGCCACCAACAACCATGCCATGCTCAAAATTGCTTAAATCTCCTTTCTTTCCCATTCTGACATTCAGTTTGGAGTTCAGGAGATTGTCTTGACCAGGACCACACCCCTAAATGCATTGAAGCAACTGCCATGTGATTGGTTGATTAGATAATTGCATTAATGAGAAATTGAACATGTGTTCCTAATAATCCTTTAGGTGAGTGTATATGTAATATAGTTTGGATACAGTTGCAAATTACGCATGTTTACTGTCTTTCAAAAGTGATCAGTAACAATTTACAATGTTATAAAAGACTTCAACTTCAAATAAATGGTGTTCTTTTATTTACGTTCTATTCATAAAAATGTAAAATGTATTACAATATCCACAAAAATATAAAAAAAAAATCAATATCAATATTGACAATGAGAAAAATAACCAAATTAGCATAATAAAATTATTAGAAAATTCAGCTTTGCCATTACAGGAATAAAAAAAATTATAAAATGTATATATAGATATATACATATACATATCTATCTATCTATTTATTTATATACATATCTATATCTATATATATATATATATATATATATATATATATACACTGTAATACATAATATATTACTGTTTTTATAGTTTTTCATATAATTGCATTCTGCTGATTTTTTTAATGTGTGTGTGTGTGTTTATTTGTTTATTTCCCAACTTCAAACTTTTGAATTATAGAATGAAGTAGCTTCCTCAACACTGCTTCTTGCATTGCTTTAGAGTCCATGCATTAGCATTACCAAGCACTAAACAGCCAAAACAAGGCTAAATCTGCATTCAGGAGCACAGTCCTTAAGGAAACCTCAGTTTGCGTAACAAGGCCTTTGTTGTTTGTGTGGTACTGGAGTGGACTGGAGTGGACTGGCGTTAACGTGAAGTGCAGTGAAGTGAAGTGAGGGAGCTCAGGGTCAATCCTACTTGAGCATGTCGATCCCTCGACGTAAACAAGCAGGGAGCAGCAACAAGAGCTTAGAACAAAATTGGGAGCCAATAGCCAGCAACCAGCCCCCCACAACCTATAAAACAGCTCTAGCTCAGCAGCCACCTCATACTTAGGTCGTTACCACCTGTAATGTATTTTACAAGTAGCAATTTCACCATGATTTGAGGTACTCCATGGATTGGAAAGTTATAAAACACTCAGTTTTATACATTTGACCCTAAATAATGAATCTGGTCAATCAGCATTTAGTCAGCTAAGGTGAGTTAAGGGAGATCCAATTACAAGGTTTGTAAAGTTTAATATCACAGCTGCACAAACTACACCTGCAGTTCAGACTGCAAATAAACACTCGCGCTATAACTCAAATAGCATAACACCCTTTCAGAACATGAAAATGACCCATTTAAATGCAATCCTTGTTTTTAATTAAACATCCATTTAAAACAGGCCATTGTTTTTCTGTATACAGTGGGTTTTCCAATAGACGTGTGATTTAAGGCCTCAGTCGTTCCACGGGAAATGGAACTAAACTTTGGGGTACGGCTAATGCGGAGCAAAGAATAAAAGATTAATGTTGCCATTAAATTTGAGCTTTGGCTCATTAGCCCCATGTAATCCAGTATAGTGCTAATTAAGTCATAATTATTTTGATTGCTTGTTTTTAATTAGTCAGATGAAACCAAGCTAGTCCAAAGTAGCCTACTGGCTGAATCAGTACTGGTCCATGAATCAATTCTCTGACAGTCTTTCTCGCCGAAAAGCCTTGTGGGGTAAGAGCTTGCTAAGCTGTCTATACAGCAAAGATGGCAGGAGATAAATAAGCTTGTTTAGAAGTGAGAGAGAAAGATGTTGAGATAAAGCCAATGAGAAAAAGAGAGGGAATGTTTGGATGAGGCAGAACTGAGGCTGGTCACATGTTGAAAAGCCCTCATGGGGCGGCCATTTTGAGAGAGAGCATGTTTGGATATCCCTTATTGTAGAGATGCAGGCACACATGTGTGCTTCAGATAAGAGCAAGAGAGAGAGACTAGGAAGAAGCAAATTTCACGGTCGAGCTCACTATCTCCACATCACTTTGCCACAGCTGTTATCCTCTCATAAAGTGCATAGAGTCATCTGTCATGTCACAACAGCCTGTGAGAGCTGGAGCCTTTCTCGTGGTGATGTTATGAAAGTCAGCTTTCTGTTGGCATCGGGCACACTGGTCAGCTGAGGCAGAGCTCAGACAATGATGGATTATGGGCCAGGTCAATGATGAGCTGAGGGCCTTACAGTGCAAACAAGGTGATGCAAATAAACATCGGCCTCCAAGACTATCAGTGAAGAAATGGTGGACAATTTTCATTCCAAATGATATTAATTTGATCGCAAATTGCTCACATTTGCTTAGTAGTGCACTCAAAAAAAAGATTTCCCAACACAGTTCATTTTAAAAACACATTTTTATTTAACACAATTATATTACATACTTGTATTAGTACAAGTATGTAATTAGGTTCCCTATTAACTGCATTGTGTTCAACTGACTTGAAACGGTTTTGTTTTGTTTCAACTCAATATTTTCATTTTGAAAGAACATGACTTGTGTAACTAGGAAGTGGATTTCCCCTTCCCATCATGCTTTGCACCAGGCAGGATAAGGATTGTAAATCTTGAAATAAATTGTTATTTTAGGCATTTTTATTAAGATGATAAAACTGGAAGGCTTGATCATGTTTAATGCTCTTTTATCTTTGTATTTAAAAGACCTTCTGCTATGTTGGTGTTTTTGGGGGTTACCATTGTGGTAAAGTGTAGGGACCGGCTAACATGAATCAAAGTTGTTTTATTAATAATAATACTTTGGCATACCATGGATGTATCAAAACCATCTTATGTTATGCATATGAAGCTGGTTAATGCATAAAGTTAAGTAAATAAAACATACATGTATATATATATATATATATATATATTTATTTTTTTATCAGTCTAGAAGGATGTCTTCCTATTAATTTATTTACTGGTTAAATGTTTTAGTTTAACAAGCATAAAATCAATTTCATTAAACTATATTTGATCAAATTGAGTTGACCCAACTCAATTAAATTTTATCGCATTCATTTCTTTTTTTATGAATTGGGGCTACACATATTTATTAGTAATCCTGCATTCAATTAAATTGAGTTCATCCAATGAATATTTTTTTTGCGTGTGTACTCAATGAATTCATTTTAAGTTATGTTTTTGTTTAACCAAACCAGTACATTGCAGTACATTGATCTTAAAAATACAAAAACATTTATTTATAACTATTTTAATTATTAATATGATATTACAACATAAATTATTAATTAATTGATTATTAAGTTACACAAAAATGCACTTGATAAATCCTGGTATTTAAAATTACATTGTATTAAAATGTAAATGTTATGAATTTAAAAAAAAGGATTAAAAAACACACTTGATGAATCCAGATTTAGTTACAAGATTCATTACAAATTACATTAACATGATATGAATGGCAAATTAAGTAAGGAATAATTGACGACGGGCTGTTGAATTATTCGAAAAATAATGCACATCCGAGGTGGTGATGCGGCCCGACGCGAAGCGGAAATTCCGCTTATACTACGGTTGCCACACCTCAAGACATCGATCAGATGATATATTTCAAGGGATTTGTCAGTTTTTTCTACTTAAATCGCTATTGTGTTTAGGATTATTTCTTCCGCATCTCATCCAACGACTCTTTTGCTAGTTCCAAAACGTTATTTTAAAGCTGGCAATGGAGGCTTGAGCCGTTGATAGCAGACTAATGCAGTTAATAATGAAGTTATTAGAAAGAGAGCGAGAGAGACAGAGACACAGAGAAAGAGAAACAGAGAGAGAGCTTGTATGAATTAAGCTACCTCTGTGTGTCCTTCAAGTGTTCTGAAGCACCGTCTCTAACTGTAAGTCTGCTTTAAGATGCAGCGCTGTTATTACCTCGCTAGTGAGAAATAGTTTTTGTTAGTCCTGTGTGCTGTATAGGTACTGTATGCTAATTTAAGCTATTACAGTTAACTATGCGAAGTGATATGGAACTGTAATGCGGTCAAGAGAGCTGCCTGGAACTACGTTCGGCGTGCGTTTCCCTGAAAATAATTGCACACCTCAGAACATTTGTCAGCCAATCAGATTCAAGCATTCAAAGGCCCCGTAGTTTAATTTCAATTAATTAGTGTGCAATTATAAATGTTTACTTTTCATTCATAAACTTAATTAAGCTACACAAAAACAACGCATGAAAAAAAACGTTCTTAATCCTGGTTTAGTGAGCACAATTTTCATTACAAATTACATTAAATTTATCTGTATCACAAATTTGTTTAAATTAACATAAAAGTAGTTTACAATAATACAATAATGTTTACTTTTTTATTCTACAAAATGCCCACAACTTAAATGATTACAAAACTTTCCTTATTTATTAAGTTGCTTTTGCTGGATGTTCTTGATGAGTTCCAGTTAAAGGGTTAGTTCACCTCAAAAGAAAATCGTGTCATTAATTACTAAGACCTTACCTACATAAGACCTTTGTTCATCATCAGAACACAAATTAAGATTGATGAAATCAGAGAGCCATCTGACCCTCCATAGACAGCAGTACAACTAAAATGATCCCAGATCCAGAAATGCAGTAAATACATTGGTAAAACAGGATGTGACATCAGAGGATCAACTTTTTTGCGCAAAACTGAAGTTGAGCTACTGATGTCACATCCTGTTTTACCAATGTATTTACTATGTTTTTAGATCTTGGATCATTACAGTTTGTATTGCTGTCAATAGAGGGTCAGATGGCTTTCTGATTTGATCAAAATATCTTAAATTGTGTTCCAAAGATAAACAGAGGACTCATGGGTTTGGAACGACACAAGGGTGAATAATGAATGACAGAAATGGGTGAACTAACCCTTTAATACGATGATAACGATGATGAGATGAATCCCTGTATGCTTGTTAAGAACGAGGGAGATTTACACATTTAATACCTGAATTTCATAGTGACTATTATAACGT
Organism: Enteromius unitaeniatus; assembly: GCA_032359435.1. Classification (NCBI taxonomy): domain Eukaryota; kingdom Metazoa; phylum Chordata; class Actinopteri; order Cypriniformes; family Cyprinidae; genus Enteromius; species Enteromius unitaeniatus. The sequence goes on from JAUMHI010000064.1 coordinate 12,495,249, forward strand.
TTCATTTTGTTTTTTAAGACCCATAAAAACCCTTTCTTTCTCAATAATTCTGGCAGTGTGCATCAGACTTGTGTGTGAGCAGCTGTGTGATGAACACCTGCTGTCACTGTACACACAGCTTTCTGTACTGGATTAAATACCCAGGCTGACAAACCGCTATAAGACCACTTTCTATCCCTCTCTGCGGGAGGGAGAGAGAGTGTGCTGGGGTGGTCAGCCAAACCACCTGTTAGTGTCCTGAAATTCACTGGTAACACACCAGTTAACCGTGCACTTTCTCTTCAAGCAATTCACACAAACACGGTCAGCATTGACACTGTCCCCGACTGTGCAAAACATACTCACATTCACTCAAATCACCACCTGTCTGTGAAAACAGCACCATATAAACCTGTGTGTGGGTTTGTGAAGGGTTGCAAAGGACTCATAAAAGTGAAGGATCACATCACACATCGTTTTTCCCAGAAACCAGCAATTCTGAGACCTTCAGTACGTACTAATTTGGTGACTGTAGTTGTCAAGTGTTCATATGTGCTGTATTGTGTGTATTTTTTAAAAAGCAGGACTAAAACTGAACAGCCTCACACATGCAGCAATGTGAATATGAGAGCATCATGTAATCCAGCTTAGTCGAATGCGGACTTACGTAATGTGTTTTTGAGACCCCTTTCATTTTCACTGCTCCTGATTTTACTTTACTCCTCTCTCTTCCTAGCTCTTTTACATCTTTTGGATCTCTTTCAGCTGTCAACATAACTGGCGTGACTGTTTCACATGCACTACTGTTCAAACGGAAGAAATGAATACTTTTTTTGAGCAGGGATTAATTAAACTGTTTAAAAATGACATTAAAGGCATTTATAATCTTGCAAAACAATTCAATTTCAAATAAATATTGTTGTTTTAAACTTTCATCAAAGAATCCTCAGAAAAAGAATCCTGAAGAAAAAAAAAAGATTTTTGCAAAAATATTATGTAGATCAGCTGTTTAACAACATATTATATGGAGTGTTTCTTGCCAAATACAGCAAATTAGAATTATTTCTGAAGAATCGAGTGAGACTGAAGACTGAAAATTCAGCAATTCACTTTTAAAAGCATAAAATTAGAAAAATAGTTCATTTAAATTGTTATATTATTCCATAATATTACTGTACTTCTAATAAATAAATAAATTCAGCATTCATAAGCATTAGACCTTTTTTTCATAAACATTTAAAAATCTTACAAAACAGTATAATGTATAATATTTCTAAAGTTTGAATACAGCCAAACAAAAAATTACATTAAAAACAAATTGTTATTATAAAGTAATATTTTTTTTTTGATTAAGTGAAATCTTTTTTTATATATAATTGTTATTTTACAGGTTAATAATTGTGCTTTTAACTGTGGCAGGATTAATTTAACACTCTTGACAACTCTTCTACTTAAAGTTATTAATTTGTTTTCATACGTAATACAACTATTTGCTATGGTTTGCTATATAAAAATCACTGTAAAAGTGTTTCCAAAAACATAACAAAACATAACATGAAATCAAGTGAATAGGTTTTTCCTGAAAGGATGATGTCATAAACTAAATAATTTGATGTTTATTTTACAAAATGTGCATTTTACGTAGTTGTAATGGCAGTAACAGGGTTGGTGTATAACGTGGAAATACAAATACTTTCAATCTTTACAATGTCAGCATAAATCAAAATGTGTAAAGAGAGAGAATCTTAATTATATTTGGTTAGTTTTAAGTAACATAGGAACATGTGTTTTTTCCCCCTGAATGTTTCTCTTGCATTTTATAAATTATGAAGGAAAAATGTGCCTCAGTTTCAGCCTCACCTTGTGGTCACTATAAATTCAGTCTTGCATTTACACTCATGTTGGGTCATGTCTGCTTTTCTGTGGCTGTGGTCACTGAGCCAGTCCTGGGTGAGGATCTGTCCCTGCCTCAGTTTAAACATTAATCTGTATTTGAGTTAACTGTTGTGCGTGAGATCCAGAATGTGTGAGATAAGAGGAACAAAAAGAGCAGCACAGTATTAAAGAAAAGAAATCCCTTTAGATTAGATGCATTCTCAGTATGTGATAATCTGTCCAATTCCTGAGAAGCCTTTTTAATTCTTTTGAGAGTGTGACTCTAATGAGACACACACAGATGCTGAGATCGGCTCCCTAAACACTGTATGTGAGAGGAGAATAAATTAGAGGAAAGCTTTCGGTGACATCAGTGTGGGAAATCATTGAACTGAAGACAATTTCACCTCAATAACAACGGAGCATAAAAACACATTCAACTCATGAAGCAACTTATATAATGAAAGCCAGTGCTGTGAGTTGTTGTGATCCCAAATGATTGTATGTACAAATGTTGGTTTTAAAATATCTTAATTTATATTCCACAGAAGAAAGAAAGTCATGCAGGTTTGGGACAACATGTGATCCTGCTAAACTAATTTCAGGAGAAGCGCGTTTGAATAATTAACTGCAGCTGGCTCCACTTTATAATCATCTCGTTAGCCTGTCCAGTCTAAACATATCCACAATATATAAGTCTGTCTCTTTCCCTTCCGCATCTCGTTCTAAGCATCCCTCCTCCTCCCCTTCTCTGCCTCGTCTCGCGCCTTCCCATGCAGGGGGCTCGTTACGGTTTAGACAGCACACCAAACGTGCTATTATTTATTATGAGGAAGTGCGAACCCGTGAAATATATAAATATATAATAAGTTGCTACTGTATGTGAATGAGAAAATGTTTATTATATATCTCACATTCACATACCAATTTATTTTAGTTGTTATTTATTTTAGTTGTTATCTATGTCATGAAAATAATTTTTAGTTTAGCATGGATTTTAATATTTGCAGCACACTTGATCTTTGTTTGCAACCATAAGTGTAGTAGAGTAACCTAATAAGCAAGGCTTCAGCCTACACCTTTTTCAGTGTTGAACTGAAATAAACATGATGATGATGAACCTGCCATTTGTCTTATATATACTTGATATTTAGTATGTTTACAATTTACCTGCTCCACTTCTAAATGAATCATTAGTAATTTTCTTCTTCACAGGCGCACACACAGTTTCAGGAAAAAATGAAAGTAGCTTCAGATGAGAGGATTTTAGTCTTGTTACAAAAAGAACTATTATGTAAATCCAAAGCAATTACAGTTTCTCTCTATCAAAATTGCAATAATGCGATTCATTATGCCGTTCTGATTCTCGGGGCACTTCAGGTGACTCCATAATGTGACATTCAGTTGCTGACATTTAATTGTATGGGTTTGATTTTCTATCCAGTGGGGCCGTGTGGTGCCTATCTGGAGGTGAGTGGAGTCACCAAGCTCCCTCTTCATTAAAAAGTGCTTCGTTCTAAGAGAATGGATAAAGATGAATTAAAGGACAAAAACACGTATGAAAGAGAGATGACAAAGGGAGACAGCAGGGGTGAGAGAATGAGAAAGGAATGGTGAGGAACAATATGAAGAACTTCACTTTAATACCAGTGTGTATTCTTCTAATACCAAGGTGCATCAGGGCAAATCAGAGAGAAAGAGCAATAAAGGTCTGCGTGTCCCCCTTAGTGTGAGCTTAGTGTGTGGTTTTGGTATATGAAATCCCAAGAATCCTTAAGGTTTGACTTTGAAAGGATTTTCAGAATAGTACGTTTATTTTTGTGGGCTGTCATTGTGTATGCAGGGATTTTGTATTTACTTTTTATACAGTACAGTCCTTTTAGTCTCTTTTGTTAGGTATTTGTTCTGGAAAGTGACAGGACGTTATTGTAGAAAGAGACTAGAACGGGATCATGACCCATCACAGGCTAGACTTCAACCTGTGTCATCAAAATGAGTACCCAAACAAACTTGTAGCCAATCAGGAGTAAGGGGCGTGTCTACTAATGATGTGGAGGAGAGTGCGTTCAGTGAACCGCCAAGCCGAGCGAGAGAAAGATTAACAAAAAAAAAAAGAAAATGCCTGGGGAACGATAAGGCAAGAAGTAGGACCTGTGTAAATATTGGATCAGCTTTCCACCGATGGGGAGAACTCAAGGAGAAGGCGGCCAATTGGGCACCGAGGTTGCTATGATTCTTCTCGATAGGTGAGAAATGTACAGCAGACCCCGCACCACCACAGCTAGTCTGCTACACTGGACGCGATAAAGCAAGCGTTGAAAATCATTTGAAATTTATGTCCGCAAGTAATAAATAGAATGTGGCAGCAGTTTTCTGTCTGATATTTGTCGCGCTGCTTGTGTCCGGTGTAGACTGCATCACTGATTATAATGACTTCTATAATCATTGCCTGGATTTTGTAGGCTACATATGTGTGGGGCGGAGCTATCAAAATAGGGGCGAGACCCCTTTGGGATAGGGGCGTGTTTATTTCATTGATTTTAAATATCAACACTGGCTTCCAGAAATCACTTACACTACCTCCGTACCAAATCTTAGGTCTAATGAAGTATTTCACATTGATCCTTTACAGCTGTTTTACCATTTCAAGTTTTATTTCATTATATAAAACTTGATACCATTTCAGATTTGACTGAAATGTCTGTAATGGAGGAAAATTACAATAATATTCTGTTATAAAAAACAGCTGATACAAGTACAAGACTGCTCTTTAGTAGGCATAGTGTAAGCTCCAGTGAGTGAAGAAGAAAGCAAAACAAAACACTGGCAAGGAATTAAAAGCACAGTATAACTTCAACTGTTTGTATGAAAGAAGAACGCCATAAACACCTTATTTTTGAGTGAACTACTGCATCCCTTTAAGTCCTTTTAACTGAAAAGCCAAAGGAAAATAAAGAAGAAATAAGTCTTATTGCATAAGTTGTAGTTGCGTAGTGTTCCTAGTAGAGTATTATATATTTCGAGAGTGATTATCTGGTATAAGGGAATTACGTGGGCTGCAAAGCAGAATTTAATATATTTAATAGCTGACCTTATAATCTATTACATTTGAACAGAGGTGTTACACAATCATATTTTTTACAGTTTTTTCCTGATTTTTACATTATTGTCATGCAGAGATTAGAGTTTAGATCTAGTTATGTTATATTTATTTATAACACTACACATGTCGTGTTCTTGTGCAATTGAAACCATAAATGTTAAATGTATTTCACAAATGAACATTCGGCTTGTTTTCTAATCTATACGTAAACTGTCAAAGGTCAGATTTTGCCATTAGCGCTTATAAGACACACACAGGCATGCAAAATTGCGCCTAGTAAAATTCAAGTGGCTGTTTGTAGCAGCCCATAAAAGGACGCTTGGCCATTAGCACCAAATTATGCAGCAAGAGAGTGTTGTGCGACGAGGCCCCTCCTCTTCGTTCCAGTGGAACGTCTGAGGCCAGTAGAACAGGAAACGCATTAAGGAAACCAAAGCTAAATCCTGCTGTTTGTGCACGTTTTTCTCTGGCTCTCTTAGACTATACATAGCACATCTATGTTGAGTCATTAGATTAAAGTTTGCCTAGGACGCTAGGAGATGATGGGAGGCTTTCTTGAGGTTTTACAACATCTGGGGGTCTCATTTCCTCAAATGTGCACATAAACAGTCAACGCAGTTGGCTTTCAAGTGGCTTAAGTGATGACATCACTGACAGGATATAAAACACTTCAGAGCGTAGGAGGGATTGTCGTGGGATTTTATCATATTAAGTTTGACGTTGGTTAGATGTTATTTTGTCGGTTTAAAGATGATCATCTGCACTTCAGTGATGGAGCAAATGTTTTCATCTCATCGTTATTTGCTCATCAGATGTGGGAGCAACTCTGGGACACCAGGGTTTCGTTTTGTTGGAAAGTCAAATTAAACTGATTACATATCGACAAATCTGGCCTGATTAGATCAATAATATTTAATGAATAAATTTAGTATAAATGTATTTCCATAGCACAACCAAAATCAGCACATTCTAATGATTTCTGAAGGATCATGTAACACTGAAGATTTTAAAATTCTGTGTTGGGGCACAGAAATAAATTATATTTTAAAGTATATTAAAATAGGTAACCAATATTAGAAATTGCAATAATATTTCACAATATTACAGTTTTTCTGTATTTCTGATTAATAAGATACAGCCTTGATGAGCATAAGAGACTCCATTATCTTGCTTATACCAAACCTGTGTGTGTGTGTGTGTGTGTGTTAAATTATATATAAATATTTTAATATATGAACATAACACACACACGGTACAAATTATGTATACACATTTTTTACTATGGATGCAATTAATCATTTGACAGCACTAATATGTGTATATACACAGACACACACACAAGCACACATCTGATATTACATTTAGTTTCAATAATATAATTCACAGATATGAATATTGATATTATTGTTGATTATTGTGTAAAGGTAAAAAAAGGTAAAAAAAAAAAAATCTGATTAATCTCAAAGTAAAGAATAATATGTAATGCTCACAAACAGGTTCAATATTGAACTCAAAAGGCATCAAACACATCCAACGTTCTTCAAAAGCAATGCGTTAACATATCAGCGTGAGACGTATAATGCATTTTTGATTATACTCAAAGGTGGGAAAAGCTTTCAAGAAGAAAGGCATAGAAAATACAAAGCAACCTGGTGCATTATTCACTTTCCCAGTGGGAAACAAGATTGAGGAGATACCCAACGCTCTCTGAGGATTCCTGAAGAGGAGAACGTTTCCTCACTTTACTTCAAAACAACTTCTGTCGCCTTATATTATTATGTACTGAATATCCTTTTCATGTGTAAGGAAAAAAATCACCTTAATACACAAAATTTATTGAAATTCATAATGAAACGTGAGCTCTAATAAGTGGCAAAATTAATCTATACAGGAAGAACAATTTTAGTGCTACACCTGTGGTGTTCTCATCAATGACTGACATAAACCGAAAGCTGTAAAACACGTTTGTGACTAACAGAAACATTAATTATCCTCCGAGGTCCCACATTCTTCAGTTCTTTCTTTGTGACTATACACACATCACAGATGTGTCTGCACTTGTTAGAATAAGTGGAATTGTGACATTCTGAAACGCTGGTTAGACGTCATCTACCCCACACACCTTAAAATGAATTGTATGGAGAAGGATTGACAATTCAAAAGGAGAGATGCTGGTTGGATGAGGTCCAAATTAAAGTCTAAGCACGTTGAAAGACAGGTCATTTATTTAGATAGTGAAGAAAATCAAGAGTAGAGACAGATAAGCAAATCCATCCTCAAGGTTTTCAGTGTCATTTGAAGGAAAGGTACATGAGAACTGGAGGCCCCAAGGGCATTTCAATAGCTCAAAAATAGAACTTAGCATTTCAGGAACGGGTTGATACTTCCTGACTTTTCATAATCTTATAAGAACTGACTATAAACATAATTTCAACTTGATAACACGCATAACTTTTTGCATGAAATTTGTTACGTTACTTCTGTTTGGAGTCTCAGAAAGCCTAGGTACAAAACATGAATAAATGCAATACATTTTTACGTGCTAGGATTTACTGATTGGCTACATGTACTGCAGCAGTTATTTAAATTCATTTATATTATATATTCATTTAATTTATATTTAAAATGTTTACATTATTTAGAATTTCAGAAGTTGCAGCTAGTAAGGGATATATTATATATATATATATATATATATATATATATATATATATACAAACACTCAACAAAAATATAAACGCAACACCTTTGTTTCTGCTCCGATTTTTCATGAGATGGACTTAAAGATCTAAAAT
>JAUMHI010000064.1:12503100-12528475 GCA_032359435.1 Enteromius unitaeniatus
CAGTTTTGTCTCACAGCAAAATGCCACAGATGCCACAAGCATTGAGGGAGCGTGCAATTGGCATGCTGACAGCAGGATTGTCAACCAGATCTGTTGCTTATATTATATATATATATATATATATATATATATAATATTAACTACTCCAAAAAATATAAATTTATTATTTATTTACTGAATTATTCTTAAAAAAAAAATTATCCCCAAAGTGGCAGCTAGTAAGCTAATACTAGAATTCAACTTTGATTACATTCTGACCAATAAACGTTTTGGGATAAATCATTTACGGTTGAGCCATCCGTGCTTCTGTCACAACAAGATCCAGACCCTTTAAATTGCCTCATGAAGCCATACAATAATGGCTGAGTCCAAAGGAGGGAAAATCATTGAAGGTGGATTTTTTCTAGTCTGAAAACACTTTAAGACAGCTTTCTCTCCACATGCTGTCCACAGCAGAGAAGACGCTGATCCCTGCTGTTATTGATGCACCGTTCTGTGACCTGCTTGTTTTCCACTAGCATTATCCACACAAATGATCACAGCTACCTGCGGCTTGAGGTTAAAGGACAATACATATTGCAATCACAGCCAGACAGATCAATGTGGCAGACCAAAACGGACCCGATAGTTAACAGATAGTGTTACTAAAGCCTGGGGCTATTGACACCAGAGGCTGGAATTATGACGGTAAATCTTCATTTCAAACACAAGCCACAAACCGTATTGTCCAAAAATGTTAAAGTAGAAATATTCAGTTTTACTAAGCAAAAAAAAAAAGTTTTTAATTGGTCACTGTGTTTTTGCTAACTGAAAATACCCAAGAAACACAAACTGACAAAGTGGCCTGAGAGATGCATAAAATAATCTAGTCATCCAAGTGTAAATGTATCTCTGTTATTCAGGCCTCAAGCATAAACTTCTCTTTTCCCAAATAGGACAATGCAACCATACAGTTTAGGAGCCTTACAAAGCACATTTGAAAAACGTGGATGAGACCCATGAATGAAGCGACTGTAAAACTCAAACAATAACTGGCATATTAGCATTTATGGCTCAATGACATAACAGTTTTCAAGATGAAGAAAAAAACGTTTTGAATTCAGTCCTCGCTTATATGGTTTTGTATTTGGATTTATGTAATTTAAAGTAATAAACAAACAACCAAAAATAAATCAGGTAATAAATATATATATTTTTTCCCAGGTCAAATATTTGTATATATATCATGAATGAATAATTCATAAATGGAAGGGGAATACATACATTTCTTTTTACGTCTTGATTTTGAGTCGCACATACTTAGCATAAATACAAAGGAATGCAGTAAAGAGGGGAGACTGATAGGGTGCGTGGGGTCTTAAAATTGCCCACAGGCTCACTTTGTTGAGATAACAGAATGCTGTCACCAAGGGCAAGGCGGCCACAGACGTCGGATTACAGTGTTGATTGTGAAAGAGAGCGTGTTTGCATGTGCGCATGGCATATTCCCAGTTCCCCTGCTCACCTGCAATCTGTGCCACAGGCATCAAAGACATGCTGGTAACCAGATGAGACCATAGCGCTTAGTTAAATCAAGGCATGATTAATATTGCAGACTGCAGTGCATCAGATGCTGCATGTATGAAGACGACACACGCTATACTTTAAAGAGATATCAAATGAAAACAACCCCAACTTTTCTCCACCCGTTCCTCTCACACAGCATGTAAAGGAACAAAGACACATCTGTGTGGAATTAGCTTTACTAAGTTGGCCTTCAAATTGTACCCGATTGGCAGGGACTCGCCCATATTTAGATAGAGAACCTGGGAAATGAGAGCGGGGATTTACAGAGTTTATATATATACATACAGTGACGTTAATAAGTATTTGATCACACTTTGGCAAGTTCTCTTACTTAGAAATCGTGGTGGGGTCTACCATTTTCAGCATAGGTGCATATCCACTGTGAGAGACAGAATATAAAAAGTTTATAATAATAAGTTTATAAAAATATTATTTGATTATTTTAAACAATTTATAGTCCAGCTACACTCTGCTCATGATTCTGAGGTTGTTAGCTGTCATAAAGACACCTGTGCACCCCACAATCAGCCAAAGTCTAAGTAGACACATGAGCAAAACCAAAGAGCTTTCAAAAGACACAAGAGACAAAATTGTAGACCTTCACAAAGCTGGAAAGAGCTATGGGGCAATTGCCAAGCAGCTTGGGTGATCAAATACTTATTGACCTCACTGATACATATACACACACACACAAATTACGGAAATGTGGGGACAGTAGAACATAGAGAACATGTTCAGACATGGAAATCATGGACATCATGTCCTCCGGGTTAAAGAGGAGGAAGACCCAATCAGTTCAAAAGCCAGCATGTCTGATGGTGTGGTGGTGCATAAGTGAACGGTATGGACAGCTTGCATGCTTTGGAAAGCAGCATAAATGCTGAAAAAAAATAAATTTTCAGAGCAACATGTTCTCCCCTTCATATGATTGATGATATATCTCATGTGGGTATGTCAGCTAATTAGTTAATTATTAAAACATTAATACAATGTGTAGATTATATAACACTAATATATGATATATTTAAATATATTCTAAAATATATTTGCATTATACATTTTTTAAATAATATTGGCTAAAAAGTTGTAAAACTGTTCTTTTAAAAGCAAAATTATCTTTCAGCATACACTAACATGTCTGTTTCAATTTAGCTTAAGATTAATTTACACTACAAAAATGTATTTGTCTGATATATTGTTTCAAATCTTGGAAAAATGGAACGGAAGAGGCAACCATTAGGGACTGACCTGTCCACAGAGAATGTGAAAGAAAAAAAGTCAGATTAGTTTGCCCCAAAATGCAGAGCTGTGAGATTGCCTTATCTTTTATTCTCACTCAGAGTTGCTTGAGAGATCAACTATAACCAACACCAGGCATCCAACCACCACTTCTCAAAAACTGGTTCACCGGCCAGTTTTTGTATTTGCCAAAAGGTTTGATTAGACTGAAGCTCGGTGAATAGCTGAAGGACGATCTCAGGAATGCTTTTGAAGACGAGAGGAATGCATGAAGAGGGGCTGTTGTGAGAGAAGGGCTGAAGTTCCTAAAGCCCTTTGAGAACTATGACCACAGGGTGTTTTGCCTGGTCTTTTGTTTAGCTAGCCACAGTCAGTGTAAACAGTTGGTTGTACTTTTTTGCCAACTCAGAACCTCATATACTGCTGTCTTTATTCTCAAACAATGCAATCCATAAGACGATGTGTAATCTTTCTGTCATTTAGCAATTCAACATAGCAGATAAGTAGATTTTTGTATAAACACTGGAAGGAGCAAATTATAGTTTAAAAAAAAAATTTCAATCATCAACTGGAGGATAGCATAGAGGAGAATAAAGCCGCCAGACATCTTACAATAGAGAATATGACAAATTACTGTAAATATACTCTTGAAAAGGCTTGTAAGAGGGAATTGAAGAAACAGAGGAGCAATTCTCCGGCTGATTGCTTAATTTGTCAGAATATCTGACATAAAAATAAAAAGGATGAGAGAGTTAAGGCTGGTTTCTGTCAGTAGTCATTGATTTGTGGTGACAGAATGTAGGAGATCAAGCTGTGCAAGGTTTTGAATGTGGAGAACTTCTATCACAGTCCTGACTTGACAGAATGACAGTTTTTGTATTATTACAGTATTCCAGATGATTTACGTCACTTTTTAAAATTATTATTTACTTTATTTTAAGTGCTCCATTCTATCTTTCCTCTTATACCCTCAATACGACATTTAACCATATTTCTGAATACCCAGGTGTCACTGTAAAGATTAGCAATCATGCAGTGAAGAATTCATTTCAGTGTTGTTTTAGTATCACAGAGATACTTCTATATTTTATATATGCATGCGTGTATAGAACGCATCTTTTAAAAATGGGTTTCAAAGCACAACTGTATAAAGAAATTTGTGAAACATTACGCATTCAGTTACGCATAGTGTTTCTTTAAAAAGTGATATCAACAACTACTGGTCTGGCATGTATAGTTTCTGGCATAATCAGTTTTTAGTACATTGTTGTTGTGTAAATGTACCCTTTGTTTTTGACCAACATAAAGCCTGAAAATTCATGCTGAACACCTTTTAGCAGCTAATCAAGCTGAAAATTACAGGCAGGTGTGTTGTGCATGAGGAAAAGGAAGGTAAATCTACAGGAGCAGGATTAAACACCTCCACCATAAAGGTTAACAAAACAGAGCTACACATGACGTCACTTAGACCCCAAATTAGCGGCTCATTTACTGGCATGCTGTGCAGGGCTCATTTGCAACAGATCTAGCACCATATGTCATCGACACAAATGGCTTTGAGTTCAGCGGTTCTAAATTCATCTGCTCAAACTTCAGCGTAACCATCTCCAGAGCTCAAATAATAATTTGTATTATTTTTGCTCTAGAGCTTTGCTTTTAATTAAAACATAATCATCATAAACGACCCATCAGAGGGTCTTAAATCACAACAAACTTTAATTTGCAACAAGCCTTTGCGTATTAAAATTAAACTATGCTATCATGTTGCTGCATAGACGGGCTCAAAACGCCAGAGAGCCTGAGTTCATAAGAAATGATTTTCCAAATCCTATCAAGAGGAACCAAGGTGCCATATTGGCATTCACTACCAGTCTGTGTTTAATCAAGAGCGGGAATGATTAAGTGGCAAACTGAGAAGCTTGTCATTTCTATAAATTGAGTTTGTTGTCAGGGATTGGAATATGATTCATCTTCTTCAAGTAATTTCACTTTCAAAGTTTAAAGCCCTCACTTGAGAGTGGAGGATTATGCAGGGTTTTGGTAATAATCTTGAGTGAATTGCACCTGTGCCGCAGATTAGAAAAGGCTTAAATTCGACCCTCCTTCCAACAGAAACACCATTAAAACCAGTCAGGTATTTGTTGTTTGAAGTTTCGCTGACACACCTGACCTCTAGTTTTAACACCCAATTTAAAAAGCCCTTAAGGGCTGGGTGGAATTCATAATAGTTGAAGCACCTTTTATTTAAACATATGTACAAAAGTCTTATACTCATACTCATTTTTTATATATATATATTGGCCTCCTTACAGGCTACTTCAGTCACGTACCTTCAATAGGTCTTGACATTGGTTCTCCACCGAGATAAGCTTCGGTTTAACATGATAATGAACGACCTCTTACACAAAGAAATGTCAGCTGCTTGATTAAAACGCACTCGAACTTCCGCGCGATCCGCCATGCCCTATCAGCCGAGAGCGAGCACACAAGCACACCTCCCACCCACAGGGACCAATTACTCTGGCATCAAGCCATTTTGCGGGGGAGTGTGTTTTTCTCTCAACCTGTCAAAACTTTAATCCGGGAGAGAGGATCCTTCCGCAGCTGAATACTGTGTGGAATTATCCCAGCGCGATGGCTTTCAGACTGAACCAATGTGCGCTCGAGAGTTTAAAATACCGCGTGGAGCTCGGGGCAGAGTGAGAGACATAATGAAGTAATTGCGTTTATAACCATCATTAAAACGTGCGTGGTGTTTTATAACATTGATGAAACCAGATGGTGATACCATGGTGCAGAGAACCCGAACCTAAACAAACCCATTCAATTCAATCTCAGTCACTCCATTTGATTCCAGTTCATTTGGGCACATATCAGTTCCAGTGTCAATTTTACTTGTTCATGGAACATTTTTCATATTCTAACTTGGTTAAGGAGCAAAATACTAATAGGTAGTTTAGCAAAAAAATTATTCACCCTTCATGTTGTTCCATTGCAAACAAAAACTACTTTCGTATGCTTCATAAATTTACGACTGAACCACATGGACTATTTTAACAATGTATTTTCTACCTTTATGGACCTTGAAAATGGTAGTTGCGTTGCTGTCTGAGTCAAAAGAATTGTGTTCTGAAGATGAACAAAGGTCTTACAGGTCTGAAAGACACAAGGGTGAGTAATTAATGACAGAATTTCAATTCAAGTTTGCCATCACCGGCATGAATTACATATTAAAAATATTATACATAGATTAAATAATTTTATTTAGCTGAAATAAAGACAGCATTATGCTATAGGTGTTTTTGGTATAATAAAATCAAATTGTTTAAGTGTGTCATTTATACACGATTCAGAATACATTGATTATGCTCTTTTAATTTACACAGATTATATAGAACTGGTTTTAAATCAAATTGGACTTGCAGGGAGGAAAACAATCTAAATACATGTGTCCTTGATAGACATTTGACTTTTTTTTACCATGAAAGCTGTTAAAATATGATTTTTTTTAGATCAGGGTTTCTCAAATCTTGCCCTGGAGGGTCAATGCCCTGCAGAGTTTAGCTCCAACCCTAATCAAACACACCTGAGCACACTCATCAAAGCCTTAAGGAACCACAGAAAACCACAGGTGAGCAAGTTTAAAACACTGGCAACGAGTAAACAATCAATCTTGGGCTTCAGATTTTAATAACTGATGAGATGGTTTAAATGAAGATCATGATTAATTGGAAAATGCATGTTTTTTCCCAGCCCTATATGCCAAAATTCAATGGCGTACTAATGGTGTAATGGAGCAGGATTTTGTAAGTGACTATTGTATTGAAACCACCTTTTTCAGTCATTATCATTCCTGGAACAGGAAAGTAAAAAACCAACCATTCTTGCCAAAGTTTACTTCACAGCTTCGCTCATCAAAACAAATGAAAAAGAAGCTGTCTGTCATAATGCCGTTTAATTTGATATTTTTAATACAGAAAATTATCCTCTATTCTGTTGAATGCCACATCCTACTTCTTGACGGATTTCACTGAAATGTGTCCTGACAAAACACACCTCTCTCTAAAATATACACTCGAGGGCACTTTATATAAATATATATATATATATAGTAGCCTACATGAAAGAATAAAGCCTCAACATCAGGCCATTAGAACGTAAATACTCTATAAAAAGATAATGTACTTTTGAGGTAAACCACGTTTGACTCATGGATTTCAGCTAATCATTCTTTTGGCCTTCGGTCATAAGCTCTTATGAAGCCTGAAAGTATGTTTACTTTGGATGGTATTTCCTTAAAATTTCTGCATGGTTTGGCATCCATGGTTGGCCTCTTTACTAAATCAGCTTTGTTTCTCAAAGAGAAGCCCCGGTGGCCTTTTGTGCTTCATATGCACTCCCTTGTTCTCCCTCCCTTCTCCCTGCCCCTATTGAAAAAGCCCTTATAAATTAGGAGGACACTGTGTCATGGACACACACAAACACTGGGCACTGATCAGGGAGCTATACGACTCATAATCAGCACAGCTGAATAGATGAGAAAGCAGGGCGAAATGTTTTGATGAGACTGGTTAAGAGGCAGATGCTACACATCACGGTCTGGAGAGTAAGCCATGTGCATCTGCCGAGGCTAAGGCCAGGCTTGACCCCCTCGATTATATGAGGAAACAATGTCACTGAAAGCAAACACAGAGAACCAAGAGTTAGAGAGAATACCGATGTTTACATGACCAGGAGGAGCAAAATTCATGACCTTGCTTCAAATCATCACATTCAATTTTTCATTCAGAGTTTCTCTCTCAAGGATTATTCTTGTATTACAATACCCTCACAGAAAACACTACTAATAAAAAAAGATAAAACGGTTTGCTTCCTATAAATCCAAATACGGCTATGATCTTACAGAGTAATATTCAGATTTATATTTCTACAGTGTCAGTAATTTATATTCCACCTGACCATGACACTGATCTAACTAAGAGAAGCACTGCGGTGTTACAGTAATCCCTGAGGAGAACCAATAAAGATTAATAAATACAGAGGTTATCTGCACGGCTGAGCCCATGTCTAAACACTCTCGGCAGAAATCCCTTCAGTTCCCATTTTACAGTCCCTGCAAGAGATAGTGGACCCACATTTATTCATATGATTGATTGCTTTCAACACACTGGGTTAATTAGATCGAAGGATGGACAAACAGACATGAAACGGACAGAAAGAATGATAGATAAAATGACAAAAAGATAAGAGAATAGAACGAATAACCATACAACCGAGAGAACAATAGAAAGAATGAGAGACTGATAAAATGGACAAAAAGATAGATGAATACAACTGACAGAATGAACAAATACAACAGAATGACAGACAGATAGACAAAACAAAATATAGAACGATAGACATAATTCACAAAGATATAACAGAAAAAGATAGACAATTATAGATAAACAGAACAAACAAAAGACCAAATGAACGATAGACTAGCAGAACAAAAATAAAGCAATCGATAGATAGAGCAAATTGGATAATAGTATCTATAAACAATAAAACAAATGAACGCACAAACGAAAGATAGAATAAGAAAAAAGTACAACTAAACAATAGAAAGATCGGTAGATAGATGAACAAACAAATGACAGAACCAATGAACGATAGATGGAACAAATGAATGAATGATCAGTAGATAGACAGATAAATGAATGGCTGTATAAACAAATAAAGAAGACCAGCATATTTAGGCCACAATGTTTATTCAGTAGTGTTGTTTTAACTTACGGGTACAATACTGTCTGCTTTTTGTACAACTAAAAAAAAAAAAAAAAAAAAGTTACCATTTCAGTCTGCTGTGCTAACACAATACCGATCACTCTAGCCATTCTGGCGTACACATCGCGTCTAAACGACAGACATTTGCACGTTTCCAAATGGTAGGCACTTTTAAGGCAAGGTTTAAAACATTTGTGAATATACATTTATATATAATTCTATATAGATTTTTCCCATACATGAATAAGTAATTGTATGCAAAGGTCAGATGTCTACTCAATAAAAAAAAAAGTAAAAATCTAACTGCTAACAATGAAAACTCAAATGTGGCCAAAGGAATACACAACAATGTGAAAATCAAATGAGTCTTTGGGTTTGCCTATGTTTTTTCAGTACCTTGCTTCGTTCAGGGTCAGTACAATCACTTTGGGGTGTTGGTCACAGTTGGGTACATAAACAGGGCAAGGAAGGTAAGATATACAGGCAGTCGCGCTTCTCAAGGCAACTTCACAACCTTTCTAGAGAGTGTATCATACTGATCTGTATGGGACATTACATACCGGTTTTTTATGAGCACTGCAGAGATACATTAATAAAATGGGCTTTTGCAAACAACAACAACAAAAAAGATTTTTATGAAAGTGATTTCAAGTTGCAAGTTTGTAGGAAAGCCTGTAACAGTACCAAAAAAAAAATAAAAATCAGGACTACTCTCTTCATGAACTAATAAAACAGATCACTGCAGTGTGACGTGAGATAAATGCAAGCTTTTCATCATTGAAACACCAGAACAGTGCTCTGATCAAAGGAAATGCATGTCTGGAGGTGGGCAGGCCGTGTCAGATCCCCAGTACAAGCTACCTCAAGCTCTCATCACAGATGACAGGCTCTGGGCTCATCAGTTCGATAAATCGGCCTCTTTTCAACCATGAGAGAAGCTTTAGAGTCGCCAAGATGAGAAGGGATGAAAAATGGCACTGGTTGTGTTTCTTAACCTGCAGACGCTCGAGCGCAGATGTAACTCAAATCACTTTGCAAGACATGGGTCTTTTGACGCATTTTCAGTTTCAAACACAAAAAAAAGAAGAAAAAAAAAATGCTGATCTTCATGTTGTGAAATAATAAAATGAACATTGCAACCTGGAGGGGAACATTTACACTGACTCATTAAGAGTTATTAGACAGAGTTCTGAAATCTACAGAAAGGCATTTTTCAACATCCAAGATGATAAATTAATGAATCAACATCAGACATGCTAGGACAAAGAAACTAAATAAGAAAAAGATGAGAAATGAAGTCAGGACTGATACAGAACAATTATATTCAATTATTCCACTTTAAAATTTTCTTTACAAATACATACTGCTACAGTTAAAAAGTAGTCAGCGACTAAAAACAGCTCCTTTGACAGAAGACGGATGCGGATATCCTCACCTTTACAGATTGTGTTTCTTTTTTTCTTTTAAGCCTTTTCAAATACACAGAAAATAATGTTTAAATACAGAGATTTGCCATAAAATAAGCAATGCTTGCTTTTTTTCATAAAAAGAGAGGAAAGAAAAGGTCTTAATTACAATACTCTATGCAAAAGCTTTCCTTTATGTTATTTTTTTTTTCCTCAATCATGGCGTATGATTTATTTATCTTTTTTTATGCAGAACGAGTTTGTCGTAGTCACTGATATTAAACCATCACCTCAGGTTGGTGAAGCTCGGTTGTACATGAGTGAGTCTATGCGTAAAACTCCTTGGTGGGAGCTTTCTGATAGGCCGCTCCAGACGGCTTTCTCTCCCCGAGGTCGTAGCTGCCTTCGTCCTTCTTTCTCATGCGGTACACCAAAAGGAGGATGAGGAAGATGGCAAAGAGGAAGCCGATGACTCCACCCGCAATGACAGCTGGAACAGAGTATTTAAGAAGGCGTAATGAGTCAGTTAGTTTCAATTATGATAAGCAGACATAGTTGAGTTGCTACTTTCTCACAGTGTATGTGAAATCTCATTCCTGTCCGACTACGTGACTTAAGTGCCATCTGGGAGTCTATGGCTCATACAAAGCAGATTCAGATTATCTCCAGTAGTCAAATAATTAAATAAGGAACCCCTCAACACTGCTGGAGGGTCAAGAGCGAGAGGAAGTGAGGAGGAAGACAGGAAGACATTATTTCTTCTCATTGTGACTGCGTCTTTATTTGACAGGATATTAAAGCAGAGTGTGCTTAATTTAAGAATTTGACCTTTGAGCACTTACAAATTGATCTGTTAGTTTGACTGACTTGTATGGTAACACGCTCTTTATATTTTGAGTTGAAATGTGTAGTGAACTCTTGGATTGCATCCCTCACTGGGAGTTTTCAGTTTATGAAAGTGCATACGCAGCACCATGAATCATAGGCAGGAATTAATTACATTTATTTAGTAGCTAAAGTATTATACAAAGATTTATGTACCGTACCATTCAAAACGCTGGGGTTGGTAAAAGTATTGTTATTATTACTAGTACTATTTATTTATTTATTTTCTCAGCAAGCATGCATTAAATTGACACTTTTATTATTTTATTTTTTTTACAAAATATCCCATTTAAAACAAATCATATTAAACATTTTCACAACAGTTCATCAACTCATTTCAACATTACTAATAATAATAAATGTTTTTTGTCAAGAAATTTAACACCCCAAATTTCACCCCAAAAACAGTAGCAAATGTATATTTGAAGCAATAGCCAAAAATATGTGAACGTTCTGATAATAACAGAGTTTCGTGAGGAGCGGTGGCCGAATTAATCACAGCTGTTTCACATCTCCTAATCAAGTTCACCCAATCTTCTCTCGCCTGCCAGCTATAAATACTCCAGCTTTCCTTCTCCTTGCATCTCGCTTTTGCAAAAACCCTCCTCCTCCCACATCTGCTCCATTCAGCTCATTCTTCTCCTCCGGGGGGCACAGAGAGCTCGAGCCGGGAGCCCTCGCTAGGGCTCAGGCCTCTAGGGTTCGGAGCCTGCTGTTCTCCCGGCTCGCTCGCAAAATTTGCTTTTATTGCCACTTACCTAAATTCTCCCTCGCATTAATGAGAAAGCGCAAACTAGTGAAATTGAATGGTTCAAAATTATATTTTTCTTTTATGCAAAAAAACACTAGTATATTAAGTAAAGATCATGTTTTATGAACATTTTTCTTTTAAATTTCCAATTGTAAATATGGAGACGTATGTTTTGATTAGTAATATGCATTGCAAGACACAAAATCTCAAGAAGATTCCAGATTTTCAAATTGTTTTATCTTGGCCAAATATCATCCTATCCTAACAAACCATACATCAATATATATATATATATATATATATATATATATTTAATTAATTTGCAATGTAGTTTACAATATTACTGTAACAAATTACGGCATCTCCTAAAAACACAGTATCTAATTATAAATTATTATTTACAGACCTGCCAAAACCTCTGTCCTCTGGAAGAGATTTTCCGACTGGACATCCATGGGTGATCGAGGGAGGCTGGTGGTGCTTGTGACTCTACGCAAGTCTTCTGTGGTAGTAACTGGGTTCTAAAGAGGGTGAAGACGACAATGCATTACACTCAGTTTGGAATGATGGATGACTTTATGACAGCAGTGGGCTCTTTGCTGGCTGCATGACTGCACAGTAATATCATTTCCATTCCTAGATCCACTTCTGACCAATAGACCACATTTACACCTGGCTTCCGTTTCAGATGATCAGATACATAGGACCTTCTACGCCCCTATTACTACCACTTGTACTCATATCCCTTGAGAGGGATGATAATAGTACCTTACAGCTGGTACCCACCAGTTTCCGGACTCGATTGTTTGTGTCTTCTGGGACTTCACGTGACGTAGATGTCTCCACTTTCGGTGTGAAGTCTTTGGTGGAGTCCTGTGTGGGCTCTGCTTTAGGCACGATGTACAATGTTTTTACTGCAACACTTTCCTCAATAACTTCTCCAACTCCTAAAAAAAAAAAAAAAAATCTGTGCTTCAATATCCAACATGAAGGGATCAGTTTGTGCACCTTGAATCAATGAGCCACTTCTTACCTGATCCTGATCCAGAAGTGAAGTCGTCATCATCTTCAGGGTAACCTCCTGACCCGGCCTCCTCCAGGTATAAGTCATCAGTCGTGGAGGTGGGTTTCGCTGCAGAAACTGCTATCTGCAGAGGTAAAAGTTAAAAAGAAGTCATAAAAATGGAGATTAAGACAGAAAGGAGTGTTTTCGGCTTTCATTGTCTGTGTCTTATTGCTCAAACCCCTCGACTCCAAGGACCAGAGGCTATGAAATCGATTTTTTTCAGTAATGTGTTTGAAACTAGTAAGCTGCCCATCTTGCCACCCGATGAATGAGTATTCCCCGTCTGCCCTGCTTACTGCTGAAATCTGAAAGTCAATATTTTCTGCCTTAACACGTATTATACACAGCCTAACCTTCTCATCAAAGACTCTGCGCAGACACAAGCCCAGCAGCTACAAGTCAAATTTACTCCACAACCGAGCATTCAGAACTGCAGACTCAGCAGTTTCTGTAAAGCCACATTATGACATTTTACAGCACTGCAGGAACTTCCTAACAACAGGTTCATTCTCAGGAGCCCATCTGCATCATCTACAAAGGAGCAAATTTACTAAATAGTTTGGAGTATAGTAGAGTATTGTCATTTCAAAAGCATTAATTTAAATTATGTAGTTGTCATTCTTTTCAATACAATCACTCCCACTTTACTATGTTAATTCGGTTTATTATACTGTTATATTATTATATTATTCCTCATTCACAAAACTCACTAATTTGCCCAGTGCAATTAACACAGTATTATTGAACAGGATTTTATTAAGAGTGCCATTCGTGTGCATATTCTAGTGATCATGGCAGCAATTATTCATCAAATGATGGAGTAGAATTCTGTAATCAGCTATATTTCCAGATACGCTGTAATAAAGCACAGTTAATGCATTTTAAAGAGCAAATGCAGGTGTCTGCTTTACAGTTATGCAGAGAGATAGTTGCCATTGCATGTCTCAATTCACATGGGCGAAAAACAGAATGACGAAGTAATGGTGCATATTCTCTACTTCAACATATGCTGATAACGTTAGGCTACATAGCTAATTTCTTTTAAATTATAACCTGAATTTTTCTGTTGTGGCTCCGTACGTAGTGAAAAAAATAAAGTAAAGATATGTATTTTGTGTTAAACGTTTAAAAAAAAAAGTGAATAGCATAATTTTTTGTTATCTTTGTAGAGCATCAGTTATTATTGCGGGCCAAATTACTTAATTTAATAAATCAACTTTATAATAATAATAGTAATAATAATAATATGCCTACTAAAAATAAGAATGTAACTGGGCTACAGTAATTGAAATGTCAAATAATTGACAATATTGCCAATAATGAATATTTCTATCTCTCTGGCCATCTTCAATACAAGATCATCATTTTGTGATGCACGCCTTACAGGGCGATACTTCATTTAGACTGCCTTATTCAGGGCAGTGGCACTGAGAACATTATATTTTACACACTTTAAGCTCTTATTTTCTAAATGTAATAGGATTAGGTCCAATAAATCATTCTGTTTGTAATCCTAAAGCATCATACCAAATGAAACGTGTATCGTTACACCGCTTATAACAACAACAACATAGTACTATATGCTATATAAATATCTGTGCCAAGTTTCAATCCCACTGTTCCAGCGTGTAGAGTTTTTTTTGTGGTAGTGTTTCTTTGTGTTTTTTGGTCTTCGTGGAGTGGTTTACCAGCCCCATGGCAACC
Organism: Enteromius unitaeniatus; assembly: GCA_032359435.1. Taxonomy (NCBI): domain Eukaryota; kingdom Metazoa; phylum Chordata; class Actinopteri; order Cypriniformes; family Cyprinidae; genus Enteromius; species Enteromius unitaeniatus. The sequence goes on from JAUMHI010000064.1 coordinate 12,517,484, forward strand.
AGCATTGAGCATCGGTCCAACCCTGCCTGTGACCGTCTCTCCATACTGATGCGGCCAAGAAAAGGGCCCATAATGTGGTCACTATAAATCACACTACAGGGCCCGGGAACAAGGCACAGAGAGTCTATGGCACACATATCGGTATCTTTGTTTTAAGAGCCGTCTCTGTGAAATAATGTGTATATTGGTTTGTTTCGGGGGAGTTTTTTCACAGAAGAAAAAGACAGACAGACTGAGAAAACTAGCAAAAACTTTTTTGTGGAAATGTGTTGTTAATGAATGTATATAGAACATAATGATGTGTATTCATGTTTGAGAGACTTCTAAAGCCTGGGCATTATCCCACAAAGAGGTAGAGCTGTACAGAGGACGGTGAATGGACCCAATGATAAAACAGAACAATAACCAGCTCATTCAAAAGCAGCAGTGACTTCCCACAGAAAAGCATTCAAGCCAAAGTCCTGATCAAAGGAGGAATTTGTTCAAAGCAACTTTATCTTAACCTTTCTAACCCAGCATTGCTATTCTCTCGGTGGACAATTCACTTGGCCAGCCCACACGACACTGCTGTTGATTTGGTCAAATTATTTCTCCACTGATTGAAATGCAAAGTACAAAGAGCACAATTATCTGGGCCACACACATGGCAGTGCTCGATATCTTGAGTCAATTCTTTTCGTCAATGAGATTCTAGTCAAAGTTCTCCAATGAGGTGTCTAATGTGTCTTTATGTCTGGCTACAAACAATAAACAGCCCACAGAGCTCTTAAGACGCTTTCAAAACCTTTTGAAAGAATGCATTTGACTTGAGTGCTCTTGAACGATTAGGGTTTAGTTTGGAAAAAAAATTTAAATAAAACAAATTGCACCAGATCGATTGGATTCTTTTGTGCTCCAGATGTGTATTTACATTCTCTGATCAGCATGGCAAATTAAAAGGCACAACAAAGAATTAGTGATGATTGCTGAGACGAGCACTTCAAGTTGGGGCTATTAAACTTTGGCACACATCTCCACTCCCATCATTATTTCCAAGCATACGAATAACGAAAATGGTGGTTTGCTGAGAAGTGTGCTATCATTTCTGCCAGCGATTCGACTAACAGTGGGACCATGAATCAGGTAAAAAATTTGGGACAACAATATCAGAAAACAACCACCTAGAAACAAACCAGGCCACCCTCATTACAATGCATTAGAAAACCACAAAGCAAGCACTACAAAAACAGCAACATATTTATTTTTTGTCGTGAACATATTTTATATACTCTGTAAAAATACTATTATTATTTAAATAAATTCACATTTCAATATACGTGCATGTAATAGTACTGCATTAAATAATAGATTTCTGTCACAGTTACTTTTATTCTTACGGGTTGCTGTCAAACCTTTAAGTTTAAATTTGTATATGATACATATATATATATATATTGTATATGAATGTATTTTGGATTTCTCTATCACACCAATGTTCTATATACACATATATAGTATTAAAATAAGCGCAAATTTACAATACATACATTTTTGTTCCAGTTGAGCATCATACCATGATTGCTACAGTATGTGTTGAGAAAAAACAGATTGCAAGAATGATTGGGGCCATATGAACTGGCCTGATTGCAGGACGTCCTTAAGACAGATTAGTCGACTAGCCGTTTGTCCCTAATATGTATTTTTGCACATCCCTACCTGACACACATTTCTCGTCTGGAACTCATCCTGCTGGGCAAATGTTGTCATGTACCAAGTGCAAATAAGTTCATCAGCAAGGACAGTGACAGAGGGGCAGTAACGAGCACTGGAGAGTGTCCTAGTCAGGCAGGGAATCAGCAGTAATGAAGGGGCCAGCAGTTTGTGCCCCCCCTTATGAAACAGTCACAGCATTTACTTTTGTCAGTTTCTAATGAACAGGCAACCAGCAGGAGGCTGCTCTGTTTCCATAGTGAGGCTGGGTGTGAAAGACAGAGACGGAGAAACCAGGGAGGGACAAGCAAGAGGACAGTGACGATAAACGGAGAAAAAAAGAACAAAAAAGTGATGGAGGGAGGGGATGGGGGCGTAAGGGAGTGAGAGATCACCGCTGCTGAGGACAATCTGCTGCCTTCGGGTTACATCGCTAAAAGCCTGTCAAACTGCACATCTATGCCTAGCAACCTCTGAAAGGCAAGAAAGACTTCTACTGTCTGACATATGCTTTAAGCCATGTCATTGTTAAAGCAGGCAGAGGAAATGGAGAGAGGGACAAATGTGGCCAAGCTTTAGTTGGTCAGGCTGTCCCCCACTGCATGTTAACAGAATTTGCTATGAACTAAGGATACCTTTCAAGTGTCAGGGTTGTGTGTGTGTGTGTGCGCACGCATACAGATACTACGCAGGAAGATACCTTGTGCTAAAACTATATTTAGCAGTCTACTTTGTTACTTTTAAACTGTCAAATGCGATGGAAGCTGTTAGTTTATCCATTTACAAAAAACTGAGGTACAGATCTGCACCACAATCGATACTGAAGTCTAGTGCAGCACCCAGGCCCAGCATTCAGGACGCGTTCATAAGGAGGTTTGAGGATTAATCACGACTGGCTGGCAATAGCTCTCATGTCACGGCCCAAAGAGAGTACAAGTAAAGAAGCCATGTCTGCAAAGGAGATTAGAGAACTTGAATACCTGAGAAATAAATCAGCCAAATATGACTTTCTGTGTTCGCTTAGTTCATTTTAAGAGTACACTACCCTTTCAAACGTTTGAGGCCGGTAAGATTTTTTTAAATGTTTCTGAAAGTCTCTTATGCCCACTAAGAGTGCACTTATTTCGGTTAAAAACAGAAAATAACTGTAATATTGTGAACTATTTACTTTGTACTTTTCAGAGAATTAATTAAAAAACAACTAACATTGTTTCTATTCTATCAACGCAAAGGACATATGGTATCGTGTTCGGAATACAGAAAAGTGCAGAGTGTACAGTTCCTCAATTCAACTACTGTTCTGATGCAAATTATACAAACCACAAAGTACTTTCCAAAAAGTCACAGATCACTGACCAATTATTAGGCTGAATAAAAAAAAATGCTTTACAAAAATGTAACTCAATTTTGTGTTTTCCTGATTATTGTGGTCACTTCAAATTCCTGACAGTCAACCGTCAAACATATTGACTGTACTTAATGATTTGGTAACAATAGTCCACTATAGTATCGTCAAAGTCACCAGCAACACATCAGAGATATCTGAATCTCTGTCAACACAAAACCAGACCTGGAAGTCCCACATATGTTTATTTAAACAGTCAAAGGCACTTTTCAAGCAGCGATTTACTCAGGAAATGCTGCGCTGTGAAACAAAGAACATAAAAGCAGAAGGGATATTATCTCTTTCTTCTAGGCCTGAGCTTTCATTTCCTTCATAAGGTTCATAATCAGGAACTAATTAACAGAAAAACGACCAGAGGGGAGCTTCTCCAGGAAGTGGTCACCAATCAAAGTCAAGCCTAAACCCAAGCGGACTTGGAACACGTCCAGAAGGAACGTTTGTGAGGTGACATCATTCATGGGCCACGAGACGACTGATCTACAAACCAGAATCTCCTCGTCGGTCCTATGAGATGCATGAGGCCTTTCCTTTTTCTCCACAGGGAGGGTTAAGAAATGCTTTGAAGCTGACTTTGACTGATCAAGGGATAGGAGCAACATAAACGTCTAGAAGTTTTAGGGAAGTGTTCATTGAGCTCTAATCCTCAGTCTAAAAGCACACAATGAAGAATCAACTGTAGACCTCCAACATATAAGCCTCCACAGCTCTGTGCACCAGAGGTGACTGTATTAATCAAATAGAAAGCTCACAAAGAACCTCTCCACGGATTCATTCCAGGCTCTTCATTTCACACAAAGAAAGCCTCTACGGTGAAGTTTATAGTCCTTCGTGCAATATTTCAAGGCCCGTCTTCATGGAGAATCCAAAAAATGAAGCATTTTTTAAAATACGAATCGAGAACGGAGACAGCTGCCGCTGAGAAAGCTAAAATAGAACTCATTTATCACGAACGAATCTGAGATCCAGAGAGGTAAATGTAAACAGGGGAACTGAAGTTCTCAGCAGGCCGAGTGTCTTTGTTCAACACTGGCAGTCGTTCGTCCGCAACTCATAGTCGCTCTCATAGTCAAAAGTGCTCGGGAAAGCATGTTGGGCAGGCAAGCAAGTGCACTGGCCCAGGACAGATTAATACGCTCTCCGATTCCAAAACAAACGGCTGTCTGACATACGCAAGCCGGCGCCACATTCCTGGGCTAGTGCCCCATGTAAGGATACGAAGGGTCTCTGTGTTGTAGCAGCAGGGGCAAAAACTTTTGCAACAACAGAGGAAGCACTCCACCAGACCTTCTTCAAAACGTAAAGGTCTAATGAGACGAGAAAAAAAAAAAAAAAGAACTTTAAAGTGCACCGAAGTGATTAAACCAACATTATGCATCAAATATAAATAGCAGTAATTTCAGGCAGGTCATGGCTAAAGTTTTCATGTGCAAGCTTATATATGGCTTCTTGGCCACCTTCGCTGTTGTAACCTGGCCTTCCACCTCATAAAGGACTGGACAGCCAGTTACAGCCAGGCCAGATAAATGCCGGCCCCTGAAACTGACCAGGGTCATAAATACCCGATCCCAAACCTGTGGCGGACAACTATGTAAAGGCATTCTGACAATATTTGACAGCATTCTGCTACTGTATCACATTAATAACTGCTGCATTTAAAGGTCTGTGTCAAGGAAATACTGCACACACTTATAAATAACATCATTAAAATATATTTCATATTTGAAATATTTTAACTTGAAATTTGTTTTCACAACTTGAAGGAACTCGGCCATGCAAAAGAAAAAAAAAAGAAATAGTGATTTCCTCCAGACACATCATACTACAAATATGACTTCCTGTCTTGCTCCCCTGAGAGGATGAATAACAATTTCATGGTTTCCAGGCCAAACAGAAACAAATGACAATCTGCCCGGAGGTGCACATGCTATAGATTATTATCAGATCTATAATAATGCACAATACAACTTCAAGATCAACAATATTCACTCCAAGGTCATATTTGTTCCAAGCAATTATCCATATTTCACCTTTCTTCAGTGAGGTCCAGTTCGCCAGTAGATTTAAGAAATGCTAATTTCACGGCACCCTCCCAATAATTAACTCTTAAATAGTATTTTAAAGGATTGTCTAATCTAAGATTGCAATCTTGGCAGTTTTGCTCTCATCTCCAAGTCTTCTTATGACTCCACAGTGGATGGCGTCTGCCCAGTGATTCCTCGACCCAGTTTAACTGCTTTTGATACTCACTAGAAACCCAAGAATTTTTTTTTGTGAGCCGTGAAATGCTATATGCTGGGAAATAGGCTTTACCCTCCCAGTCATGTTTTGAATAAAGATTAGCATTTACAGTTAAAGCAGATCTAGTTATGGATCTGTAGCTGCACAGCAGTTCTGTCCCCTCCGGTTAAAGAAAAAATGGGACAAGTGTGTCAACCTTGCAGGGATTTGATTTCACATTTGATTTTATAAAACACCTCTCATGCATCTGAATTTCTTCACTATGAATGAATACAAATCAAGTATCAGTGACTGATGAGAAGAAAAAAAAATAATAATAAATAAAATAAAAAAAAAATAAAATAAAATAAAATAAAAAAATATATATATATATATATATACACACACACAGACATACACACAATTATTAAAAATCACCTTCTGCCTCCAGGGGAAGGCCTCAACACATTTTCAAGAAGCCTTACTTTATCTCTCACAAGGTTTAATGTGCAAAAACCAAAACTATTATTTATTTTTTTTTACACCATATTAAAAAACATAAGCATTTAAAGGGCTTTCCAGCATAGGCTTAAATAAAAAGCAACTACTGAAGACAAGCTATTTGTTAAGACTGTCTTAAAGAACAACCAGTTCATCCTACAGAGAGAACTTTACACACATTTACCCAAGCAGAAAAATCACATTATTGATCCAGCAACATAAAATACACACCAAGCAAGATATAAATCAGCGGTCTTATTAGGAGCTTCAAAGATTTTTTCTTAAAGATAAAAAACAATGAAGACATCAACTCCTTAAGACACTGGAAGAGTTGCCTATCAACTTCTCTCTATCCTCAAGCATCCTCAGACATGCTGACCTCTCACCCTTACTTCCAGTTCAAATAACTGATTTACTCTTTCATATACACCGTTATATTATTCCTAGGTAGTGTATTTTACTGTAACTTATATGAAACGTTTAGAGAAACTACAAATGTATTCAACACCACCGTGCTAATTGATAGTTTGAAATAAAAATGAACACAACGGCAGTCATTTCTTTCAAGGCACTTTGACATTTCTGCTGATCTAAAAACAAATATTGCAAAATGGCCAAGTGATTTCAATGTGCTTTAAATGCACGTTTTAATTGTGTCCCTTATTTAATCTGTTAACCTGAATAGTAACTTGAAAAGGTTTAACGGTTTAAAACAATGTTGAATGTATCCAATCACTAATAAATAATTCATAATTATACAGAATCTTCAATAAAAACATGCTTGTAAATATTATGTAATGTAAATCAAAGTTATATAAATTATACAATCCCATTATTCTTACTTATATTACTTCTTACCATATTAAGTTATAAAAATATAATTGAACCATTGAAACAATGGTTCCAATGATTGCAAAAGCCATTTCAGATATTGAATATCATAAAAAGGCTGAAACATATTGTGATATACCAGAATTATAATAAAAGGTCCCACAAAAATAAATCTAAAAAGAAATATAATAGCCTTCCTGAAGGGATTATGTGGTGAAACATGACCAATAATGCAATTAGCATGGGCAGAGCAAAAATTCTTTCCAAAAAAAAAAAAAACTTCCAATCAATTTTCCTGTAGTTATGTTATATGTGATCTTTTCTGTAACACTTGGGCAAATGTTTACAAAAAAAAAATTGGTATAAATATAAATTCTGGTTTGGAGAACACTGACATTTGACCTCAATGTGACAAAGTGCATGCTTCCATCTTTGCTGCACTCTAACCTAACAGCTCTTTAAGAGATGTTAAGTTGTTTTAACAACTCAGGTTTGCACTGACACAGACATGAATCTGCCAAGACAGGAAATGAAAGCTCAGAACAGCGCGCTGGCAGGTACTCTCACAGGAGCCCAGAGAACATGCTGCGCAAGGATCAAGGTGGATGTTTCAGGAAACAGATGCTTCGGCTGTGTAGAGGTTCCATTTTGAAAGCTCCTCAGAGAGAACAGCAGCTAAACGGCATTAGTCAGAATGAACAGAGCTGGACAGGCTGGTCTGCTGGCATGAAGTCACACTCACCGCTCTGCTCCGTCAATGTTTGAAAGGCAAACAAATGAGAGAAACACGCCAGGTCTTTAAAGAGAAACAGAAAACTAGAGAAGCGGGAAATCCCAAGCTAATAACTACCTTTTAAAGGACTGAGGCAAAGGTTAAATGTCAAGTTTTTTTTAATGTTGAACTGAATTTAATATGCAGAGAAACACAAATACATTTCCACTGCTAAACTGATTTAAAGTGCTATCAAAAATTGCTCTTGTTTGCAGCCCACAGGCAACAACACTGAATCAATCGATGAGGTTAATTTAGGAAGGCACTACCAGGTTGGCTGACTAGCACAAATTTAAATTATGCTTAAAAAAACTATTTCACAATTTTAAATGAACAAAAGTATTTTTTTAATAACACAAAACAAAGTAGTAGCCATTATCATTTAAAAAAAATAAATAATTCAATAAAAATATTTTTTTTTAAATTTACATACCAAACACTTGACACTTCAATACCTGGAGAAGCAGAAGGGAAGCACATGTGGCCACATGAATATGTAACAAAGGATAAAACACACATGTTCCTGAGCAGACCTTTGCTCGGGCTGTTCGGTGTTGGCACAGCATCATGAGATGGATGAATGCTGCCTTTCAGGCCAGAACATGTCTGGCAAATCCCCCAGGTCTCTAGAAACACAGGTGGTGACTTGAGAGAAACCTTTGGGGAGAGCATCTTTGCAACATATGTGATCAGCCCTGTCGGTGTGTGGACAAGCAAGGTCAAGAAGCAGGGCTCAACAATAAGTATGGCCTGCTGGCTCAGGGCCAGAGTGAGAGAGTTTCAGGCCAGTAGATTTAATTGTCACTAGCCCTTTTGGGCCAATGCTCCACTGCCATTGAAAATAGTGCATTTGTTGATATTGTTTATCGGTTTTGCACCGACAGTATATAGAGTTATATTTTAGCGGTACAAGTTTTCAAAGTAAATACAAAAACAGATACACACTACTGACAAGCTATGCAGTATTAGTCTGGCTTCCGCGACTATAAAGCTCATAGGAGCTTAGTCTGGCAAAGCTACCTTACTACTGCTTAACCTGCGTCCATCAGATGCCTCTGTATTCTACTGGACGAATCTACAACCAATCAGACCACTCATTCTGATGACAGGAGAACTCGTTTCTCATTGGTTCCCATTTTTTTGGGAACGGAAATGCTCTCTAACTTTGCTTGCGAAGTGAATGTAGCGTCAAAGGAAGTATGGGCGGGCCCAGGCTAATACAGTATCACATTAATAATCGAAAACTAATCACCTTTAATTATGAACTCAATATTTTCTAGCTTGTCAGTAAACTACAGCTTTGTGTAGTAAATGCTGCTCCATCTGAAAACAGCTGATGGTGATTTACTACTAATCACAAAACCGGCTTTACTGACAAGATGCACATGACAATTGAATGATGAATTATTTGATATGCAATTATTTTCGAACATTTTAAAAGCCTTAACCTGTTATTTTCATCGTTATAATGCATCTTTTGTGATTGGTGAAGAAATAAAGAAAAACCGTTCAATCAATAAAAACATTGAAGTAAATAGAAAATAAATGTTTCAAGCAAACAAAGAATACATGGCAAAAATCAAAACTAATGCGGCTGCACAAAAAATCCTTAATGTTGAGCCTTGCAATTTAATTTACTATTAATGTCCTTTAGAGATACCGACTGAAAAGGCCTTGACAACGGTAAATCTGTCAGTTGCATATTATCTAAGATAAAAGACTATTGTATTCCATCGCTGATGTAATATTAAAGCTGTTGGCATGAGTGCATCACAACAACTCTCTCACTTTGCCTCCAAAAAAAAAAAAAAAAAAGGGGTGCAACTGAGGTCTGGCATCGTTTTGGCACCATACAAAGCTCCTTTTACACCATTCCCATAATGCACTGGGAAAACGGGTCAAAATGTGGCAGCGTGAGATTGAAGATAACAAACCCCAGTCATGTGACCGAGTCAGGGACAGGCGCCTCTCGCAGCATTCACTTCAAACGGTCCATGTTTCCCTGAGTCTGCACTGATAAAAGCTTGGCTTCCATCAGCATTAGGCCAGGGCTTTGTGCTCAGACTACTCCACCCCAGCCCTAAAAACTTCAAGCCGCCTGAGGGACAATGATGGATAAATTAGCTGCCAGTTCAAAGTTTAATTTAATCCAGATTTCAGCCACTGCTGGAGTGGAGCAGAATGGCTTAGAAAGTCGGTGGGATGCTTTGTCCAGTCTCACGCCTGCCTCTCCACCTCCCCTTCTCCGACAGGAAGCTCTGGAGGAGTTCTTTAGTTTCAGCTCATTAACCTCTCAGTGGTTAGAGAACCCCGAGCATGCAATAGTATGAAGCAGAAAAGGAACAAAGGACTGGACACAACAATGCCACAATGTCTTCCTAAGAACATTAAGGAGTTTCCAAACACTTTCTGGACTCCTGCAATGTTGCAATCATCGCTCTACTAAAAGGGAAGTTTTTTTTTTTTTTTTTTAAGTGCCAGCAAGTCAGGTTTCAACTAATAGCGCTGGAATCGAAAAGTGGGAGCTTTTTCCTGAAAGTTTGTGCTGACACGAACTGTTTTTCTCCCATCCGTTTACATAGGCATCAAAAATGATGACCTGCCAGAGTTGTTCATCACTTGGTGCTGCAAATGGGCCCTTATCTGCAGAGATAAAAGCTGGAGGCGATTTCGACGCTTCAGTGGCTGATCTGTTCCAATCCTCACTCTGTCGCAATTGAATTCTCATCCAACCTTTGCCTTAAGAGGATTTGTCCTCAAGGGAGTCAGAAGGCCATGGCATTTGGGAAGAGGGGGAGGGGAACTGCCAGGAAAAAAAACTTTTCCAAAATCGGTGACGAGAAACAACAGAACAAGACCTTAAAAGTAATGAAAGATGAAAGGCTTGTCTCTTTGTCCTATATTAACAGAGTCAGAATGAAAGTCGACCAGCAAGATATTAGATTGCAGGGTAAAGTGATGTTTCAGTGACGCAGGCATCCATCTGGTCCATGTGTGTTGTTTTGATGGAGAGAAAAGGTATAGCGCGTATTAATAAAGTGAACGATGGGTGCAAGCCACGGGAGAAAGCAGCAGGTGGTGATTTCTGATCCCATTATGTGGGGCTAATCCACAAACTAGAGCACACGGTCTTTTTACAACCTACAATTTCTGTTCTAGGAACAGCAACACCTTCACTTGAAGTGGCCTCGGTCTCATCAGTGGTGAAAACATCTGTTGTTTTGCTTCACCCATCAATCAACTAGGAGAAGCTGGATTCTGGTGTGATTATAAAGCGCAGGGCATTTTTCTCAAAGCGTGCAGCCAATGAAACATCATGCTGCTCTCTTTCACATACAGGCGAGTTGCATTACGGATTAGAGCTTTGTGAAGGCATCGAGGTTATAGTGGCACATGCATGAGCTTACTTGGATTGCTAGAGTTGACCTGGCAAATCGGACCACGGACTAAAGGACCAACAAACCAACCTATATTCAAGGTTTGCAGTACCTTGAATATAGGTTATACCTGGTTAAGAAACATGTAGGACAATACAATATTAAACAATGTGTGTGTGTGTGTGTGTATATAATATAAT
>JAUMHI010000064.1:12528805-12540077 GCA_032359435.1 Enteromius unitaeniatus
CACTCTTAAAAACATAAGGTGTTTACAATGCCTTTTTTGTTTAAATGGTTCCATAAAGAGCCTTTATTATAATAGGTTCTTCAGATTAAGGTAATAAAGAGATGGCTCTTAGAAGAACTTTTGACAGGACCAAAAATGGTTCTTCCATGACATCACTGTGAAGAGCCCTTTAAGAACATTTATTTTTAAGAGTGTAGGGTCCCAACATACTCTCTGATACACTGTATTTCATAAACTCAACACTTGGTCATGTGTGAACAGGACCTTTCGAAAAATAGTGTTAACGCAGCTCCAGAAACTGAACAGACACTGAAACAAAGAAGCTTAATTTGTGAACAACACATGTGGAACATGTCCCATCTGAGTTTAATGTGCTCCATGAGTGAACGTGGCTATTAATCACAATCACTGGGAATGTATTAAAAAGTAGACTTGTTTTCTACTCATACGCGCTATATTTTGTCATAAAGAAAATGGACCATTGCCTTTCTACATATATCTAGTCTTCCTGACAAACAGAAAGGGTCTTAAGAGGATTCTTAAAGCACCCGGCCAAATTTTAATTTATATTTCATTCTATGTAAATAATTCAGCTTTGGCAAACAGAAATAGGTCTTGTACCAGAGCTTGTCTGAGCTTTAAATCTTTCATGATGAAGAGTGCAGATGAGCAATAGACCTCAGCCGCTCTAGAGTTTATCCGGACAGAGAGAGACCCACTCCACGACTGTTGACAAACTGAACCACAAGAAACAAATCTCAAATCTATGCCAAACCTCACACACTGTTCTACCCTGTTCGTTTTACCCTCTGCTGTAATTCAAAAGGAATGTGTGTGGTTTGACTAAGTCGCCTTTTTCCAGCCCCAGAAGCAATGAAAATCCCTTCCACCATATGACTTAAGAGCCGGTCTGATCTAATGTTTGCTGATAAGCCTCATTTTAGTTGTTATATGGAAACACAAACACTTTAAAAGGCACAATTGATGATTTATGCTAGATGTTTGTCAGTCTAAGCGGTAACAGAAAGAACTGTGCCGAATTAGTCTAGTGGTGACCGAAGCCACACCAAAGAGGAACCACTGCATGATGCTTCTGCTTCGCTTTATTAGTGTGTACACAACGTAGAACCAACACTTAGTTAATTATGCCTTGTAACACAAGCTACGCTCGGGTTTACTCAGTTTTTCCATGAAAGGGGCCATGATTGCACAGAAATATGTTTGTGATCTCAGTACTGAATGTGTCTGATTTGTACTGTCAGTGCACCGTGAAAAAAGAAAACAAAGCGTATATTAGCTGTTTGGAGTTTGACGAAGGTGATACAAAGCAGGAACAGATGCACAATACAACAAAAGGAAGTTCACAGTGTCGGAAAGCAATGTTTCATGTCCTGCGGGGCCTATATGAAATAAAGGACATATGCAAGTAATCCGGAATGTGATGGATGGGTCAAAAACAAATTAAGAAAGTCCACAATAAAGAAAACATGTGCCAAGTTACTAGACTCTTTGTATTAATGCTCGCCTCATATGGTTTTGAAAAAAACCTTTGCACCATTTACAAAAAAAAAACATTTTAAATACACTGAGTTGTAGTGGCATCGCCATGAGTTGGATAATTTTATATACCAAAACAATGACAAAACTTAAGAACGTTGTAGACATGTATTCAAGAAAGTTTATGTATAAAATGCATTTTTAAGTATGTTTAAATAAACAGATGCAAATCAAACAATTTGCATTACATTACTGACTTAAAGAGACACTGACACTAACTTGAAGAGAAGTGAACTGTCTCTTTGTAGGCTAACTATTTTTTCCACAGTTTTATATTGTACAAAATCAGACCGCTGGTCCTCCGTGGTTGGGCTCAGTGCTGAGCGTGTCAATTTCATTTGTGCGAACAATGACAGCGCACTCATTTGGACAGGCTCTTCTGAGTTCCCCTTTTTCTCATTTAAACAGTGTGACGGAATGCTACTGGATGAGAAAGGAGATCAGAGTGCAGTTTACAGCACACAAATGGGTGTTAACAGAGTGCATTAGTCCAGATTAATGGCGGCGTGTGGGGCTGTCGAATTAATGCATCCGAGCACATCAAAACTCCCGAAGGGTCAGTATGCTTTCTGAACCACAATGATTAAAGATCAACAAAATCTCCTCTTGGGCTGCTCATCTCACTGCCGCAGTCGCTTTCTAAGCAACATACCCGCTCGCGGTCTGATTAGGTGGACACAGTTAAAAGAAATTGGATATGGTGGCTGCCACCAGTATCAGCGGGTGCAATCGATGGTTTAGAACAGCTGGAGAGGACCAGATTTCATTCCTCGGGAACCACCAGAGAAAAGTCAAGTTATCAAGTCTCTTCAACATCACCTCAAAAATCTCCCAAGACGCTTCTGTGTGTTTCAAGCAAGGCCACATGCGCCGAAGCAATCGAGACAAAACAAGTGTGAAATGCTCGGCTTTCAAAGTGCAGCTTTTAAGAGAAATGATTTCTAAACTGTTCCCATAACAACCACTTGTCACATTGTCAGTGGGATGTGGAAATTAAAGAAATGCTTGAAAACACGCAGAGAAAATATCAACCTCAACCTATGGTTAATTACTGAAGTTACACTGAAAAAAATACTTGTGCATTTACTTGTGGATGTTAAAGAGTGCTTATATGTATCAGCAAAAGCAATCTAGTAGGCTATTTCTTCACAGGAATTTGTGGTTCACAAGTTCATAGTTTATATGTTCATATGTAGCAAACCCTCTGAACCAAACTGCTAACATAAAATACAGTCTTTTAGATACGCTTAGTAAATATAGTAGCCTATATATGAATAATTATAATTATTCATTTTTCAAAATTATTATTATTATGTAGGTGTGCAGCACAAGTCTTGAAAAGTGAAGAAATTGCGTCTTGATCACCCCCAGGCGACTGGAAGCAGTAAAGGTCATAAACCCTGCCCTCTCCAAGTAACCTAATGGGACGCGAGACAAACTAATCAAATTACACTTCAAAAAAATCCTTAAATACATTTTTTACAAAGATGGTTTCCATCATTTTAGGTAGTTCTTGTTAGTGTTGTCACGGTACCAAAATTTCAGTATTCGGTACCAATACCAGTGAAAATCCACGGTTCTCGGTAACAATTTCGATACCAAAGCAAAACACAAAAACACTTGTATACAAGAAGACTTTTATTTAATCAAACAGCGCAAACTTCATAGCCTAGAACTGCTTTTCTGATGGACCAATTTTAAATATACAAAAATTAACCATACATTTGTTCTCTAACACACATGTTTTGGCTACACAGGTCATTTAAAAGCCTCTAGTGTGTAAAAAATAGTGTCAAGAGTGTCCAAAAATCTCTGTACAGCGTCGTTGGCAGGCGGCCAGGGCGAATACGGTGTGAACGCACAGTAACGATTAACTAAGCAAACTGCAATGTTTGAGGTGTTTTATAAGGTTTAATGTATTTCCTCCTTTTGACATAAACTTCGATGACACCGCTTGCAGATGGGTTTTTGGTGATCAATGATGTGCTTGTCATCAGCCTCAAAAACAAAATACTTCCACACGTGGCTCTTTCCTCTTTTCTTTTCAACGAGCAGATTCAGAGCCGCCTCATCAATAGCACCACCGATCTCCATCTCTCTGTGCTTTTATGAACACGCAACTGCCCACCTTTCGGGAAGAGCAGCAAGAACCGGGTTGACCCGTTGCTCGGTTCTACCGGTACTTCAGAAAACCTGGTACCATAACATTTTACATTTTTTAGTACCGTCTTGGTACAGAAGTACCGGGTCTTTTGACAACACTAGTTCTTGCCATGCTGATGTATGATCAAGTGTTCGTTTTTTTTGCTTTAAACCAGTTATTTGATGCTATAAAAATGGGGTGTGGTGTCATGATTATGAGGTTGTGATTGGGTCTGCGAGAGTTTAGGCACGACTTAGATTCCACAGCTCCACCTTATGATCTCTACTGTGCAGATTCTGGCTTCAAATGATGTCATTTTTGCAAGTTGTGGCCATACTGAGAATATTTTGGCTTCACTCTCTATAGTGTAAGGAAGTGGAGTCACGTTGATCATCTTTTTTTTACAGTCTCTAGTATTATGTAAAAGAAAAGTACCACTGCAGTACAACTGCAAATAAATTAATTAAAACAAATAAATTAAAAATGCAAATGCACAAGTCTGTGACAGACCTTTCCAGATTAACTAATCAGAATGAACTTTGGCTCAGGTGATGCAAGTCGTTTATTTTTTGCAGAATCTGATGAATTACAGACTTGCATAACATCAAACTATGAGAAACGCACAGTGCAGCACACAGATGGTGTCTCACACTGTTCTTACATTTACTCTGCACAAGATGGCTTCTACACTCATCAGCTCACACAGTTAGACGTCTCCTCACTTAACTTTCCAAAAGCTTTTTCCATTATAACAACACTTTCTAACAGCAAAGAGCGACAAGGCTTATGAAACATGGGATCTCACACGTTCCCTTCATGCACAGCAAATCACCCTGGTATCACAGGCTGTCTTTATACAGTGTATTTTGGTTATCAACCACGGTAAATAGTATAATGAAGCGGCAGCTGTTTGCAACTTTAACTTGGAAACAACTTGACAAAAAGACGACAGCTTCATGGTTTTATTCATAGTATGAAATAAGAAATTACCGTTGCACCACTGTTCAAAAGCCTTACCAAGACAACTCTTACCAAGACTGCATTTATCTGATTAATAATGAATACAGGCAACACAGTAATGTTGTGAAATTATTACAATTTTAATAGATTGCAATCTATTTATTAATTTGAAGGCTTTCATTCTGATGCTTATTTGTGTTGAAACTGTGATCAATTTGTTTTTTAGTGTCCTTTAATGAAGTAAAAAAAATATATATATATACTTGTTATTTTGATCAATTTAATGCATCTTTTCTGCACATACAGCGTACAACAATTCACTTTTACTGCCATTTTAAGCAAAGTCAGTGTGGTTAACTGGTGTGCACCAAAGTTCAGCAAACCACTTTCACACCAACCAAACTCTGACGTCAAACAGACCCTGGCCTGCTCCAAAAGCTGCAGTATAAAGGCAGCTAAAACGAAGCCCCTTCCATTTCAACCGCTGTTCTTAAACCACAATCCTCCAAAGGAATTTTCCATTTGCTAAGCTAATAAAGAGCAAGAAAAGTCAGACTGGGAGCAAAAGGAGCGTGTTTTAAATGGCGGAGCGTGTTGAGGGTTTCTCTCTTTTTTTTTTTTTTTCCACAAGCCTGTGCGGGCACATTGGGGGGGCTCTGGGTCACGGCTTTGCACCCTTGAGGCTCCTTACTGTCTACAGTAACCAGGCCAAAGCAGTGCTTTGGCAGCAGCACTTTCAGTACTCGCTCTGTACAGAGAGCGTCGGTCTGCCACTGCTCCCCACCACTTCCGAGCTCGACTCGGCTTGCGCTGTTTGTCGATTCCCACTGGTATGCATGACTTTATCCCTGTGAAAGAACTGCTTCCAATTCTCAGGGGGGGAAAACAAAAATGTGAACAGTGCCGCTTTGAAGCGAACACACATACGTGTTGCAGATGTTTGTGGTGCCGACATAAACAAGCACAAGCCATGTGCCATCAGAGCATAGCGAGGCATATCTTCTTTTTTCCCTCCCCTACTCTGCCTCTTCATTCTTTCCATCTGCTGGGAAAGAAGATAAAGAATAATGCCACTGTTCTTTGGAGTAACCGAAGACAGGGTAATAATAATGACGAGCTTAGCTGCAGGGAGAGAAGTCGGCTGGGCTGAGGTTGCATGGCTGATGACAAAACAAGAGCACTCTGGGATTCCTTTACAGGCCTAGCGGCCCAGTGCCTGCTGAGACCATTAAGGATTATGCAATGTGGAACAGTTAGAGTCAATCAAAAAGAGCCCCCAAGGGAAGAGAGGTGGGATGTAAGATTTTCTCCCACGTGTCCATTTTTGAATGCACGCCGGAGAAGAAAAAATGCTTAAATTACACTACCGCTCAAAAATGTTGAGGGCATTTTTACGTTTGTGCACCACATGATCAAAAAACAAAAAGGTAAAATAAGTAAAAATGCGAAATTTTCTATTTTAAAAGTCTCATTTATTCCCATGAAGGAACATTGAATCATTTCTAATTATAAAACATCTAAGAATAAAGAATATCCTCACTATTAAAAGTGCTGACAACTTCATAGCTGATTTGTAGATGTGTTTTCATTAACACAAAGTCATCACAGGAAATCAAAATCTGAAACTTCAGCACGCATCTGCTAAATGCTGTAGAGTGTTACGGCATTATTATTTTATAAGCCAATATTCCACCCTAAATCATTAATATTTACAGGACAACGTGAACAGGGAGCACTTTTGGGCCCTTATCTGGCAGACTCAATACATTTTTAAGTGTGCAGGATTATTGCAGATGTGTGACCATCCGCCTTGCTAATCAGGAATAGAAAAAACATCCTCAGGTGAGAGACTGGCAGAAGCGAAGGGTGAAAATGAGGTCAGCATGCTACTATCTCTCGCTCTTGGTCACTGTGCATTCATTTAATCACGTAAGCACCCGGACAGAGGTTGCTTATTGACAAAGTGTCCATGAAGAGCCTTTAAATTCCTTTCCATTTCAGGTTCATTAAGTGGAAAAGGGTTCTTTAGATTTGTTCACTGAAAGGTTCTTTGGGGAACCAAATATAGTTATTTTACGGCATCTCTTACACTTTTGGGAAGCTCTATTTTGAGTGTACTGACAAAAACTATAAAGAGGTTAAAATAGTGCTGGCAAACACTTACATAGTTACCAAATAAAAGCATATATTGAGATATCTGGCAAAAATACAGTGAGGTTTATGTGAAGTGCTTTGAAAAATGAACCAATTTTAATTTAAAAATACTCAATGTGGCACTAATTCTTTCTAAATACTAAAATACAAAAATTGGTCGGGTGAAAACTATTTCCTTTAGGTCTGTCACAGGCAAGAAGAGCGCAGTGACCTTGCAAAACATCATGTTCTCACTTCCCACCAAAACATCATGCAAATTACACGGTCAAACATCTGGCCGCAGACAACACACTGAACTGTGACAGGTTCGTAGCATACAATTTCAGAGAAAACAGAGGTCAAGAGGCACATAAAGAGACTTAATAACATTCTCAGGTCACATTCGCAGATTACTTTTTGTTTATAGAGAAAGGGGACCGATGGTCTCTCTGGCAAACACATGGATCATCCTGGAGCTTTCAAACCAGATACCTTTAATTGCTCCGTGTACATGATGCCGGTATAGAAAATCTATACGCTATGCTGGGACTCATTGAGATTGATGCTGCCTTCAAGCCTCTAGGCCAGAGTGAGTGAGTGAGGTCCTAATCAATGGGAGGAGACAGTAGTTGGATGTTGGATGCGTTTTGACTTTAAACAGAAGTGTTACAGATCAAATGAATGCCACAGTTTGTGGCTCAGTCTTAAAGTTCAGCTCTGCTACAGTTGTCGAGAAGGCACATTTACCAATACTCCTGACAGTTACTTCCATTTTGAACAAAAAAAAGGTCAACCAAACCAAGTTGTCCCTGCATTCTTCACTTGTTTTGTACCCGCCTTCACAACCAAGTTAGTGTTTTTCAATGGCCGAATTTATAGTAGCTTTATAAGAGTCTGTGTGATGAGATTGAGAGAACACTGCATCTTTCTCTGCCATAATATTCTCAACGCAAGAGTGAAATAACTATCAAGCTTTTCAGTAAAACGTTACAAACACACCAAACTAGAAACACTTTATTCATCTGCTTTGCGCAAAACACCATGTGTACAGAATTCCTAACGTTCATTAATACCTTGATTAATTAGCAATTACTATTTAAAAAAAAATAAACACAAACCATTTGGTGAGTTAGTCCTTATACTGTAAATAAAACAACAATACCAAGCAGACTTGAAAAACACTGGTAGAATAACGAAACTGATGCTTGATACATTACATCATGTACAATGATAATTAATGCTTTCATTAATTATCATTGGCACGTGCAAAGTATGAATCGGTCCAGTGAAACAGTGTTGGAGTGGTTACTTTATAACGTGGCCGGATGGTTGCTTGAGTTTACGCTCAACTACCCCCCAGCAAAACGCTTATTGTTCTCGGTTGAAACTCACCCTTTCCGCGGAAAGAAAGGCTGTCAAGCCGAGGGTTAATATCATCCAAACGTTCCTCATAATTCCTTAGTCTTCGCTCGTGAAAAGGAAAAATATCGTCCCCGTTTCCACTTTTGGAGAAACTCTTCCCTCTTTCTCGCTCGCGCTCCAATCTCGCTCTCTCGCAGGACTCAAATCCCACCGGATACGTGTTGCTTTTTTGTCTGCTTATTCCTCCGCGCACTTTTATACACTAAAACAGGTCGTTTCCGATATGTATCGCCAAGTCTTGCGGGTTGAGTCTACGGCCGCATGCGTTTAAAGCCGAACTCGTCTCGCAAAGGTGAATTTAACGCGAGGTCTCTCGGTCATATGTCTGAAGTGGAGCTCTGCTGTCGAGCCACCCGCAGGACTGAGAAGAAAATACGGGTCAGACAGAGGGAGAGCTTGAGCAATGATTGACAGAGAGAGCGACCATATGGGCAGAAGAGAGAGAGAGAGAGAAAAGACAACTTGAATTGTGGTTTTCAAAATGTTTACGCGTTAGTAGGCTACAAACCATAATGCTTTAATGACACCGTGTTAAGTTTCCAATTACATAAATATATTTAATTACGTAAGGCGTAAGGAATTTTGGGCTTCTGTTGAGTATGGAATGTACTTTATGAATATTTTGATATATTTTATTTGGAATGAGTTTTTTTTTTTTAGTGAACAGGTTGAACCAGTTTTCCAAACCGGTTTAAACGGACTGAATCGGTCCGAGCTGAGTCAACCATTAAACCGCGAATAAGTGCAAAAATCAAGTAACAAATGATTTTGAAATAAGTGGTTTTGTTTTGGCATGTACATAATGGTGGCACTGCACCTTGCAAGAACTCACTAAATGAATTCTCAATGCAACGTCTCCCCCTACTGGATAAATTCGTAACGCGTAAACAATATCATGCAGAATAATTAATCTTGTTTTATAATGTTTTAGCCTTCTCTGAGTGGCCATGATCTTCATTTACTGACCACAATCTATGAAAGAAAATTAAGGTTAATTGCTTTTGTAACAATGCAATGCATTTGAAAGAATTATGAAGCGGTAAATTGCTTAGAGATAATTGGACTCATGCTTCCTGATCTTGAGTACTGCCAAAGGTAACCAATTAACCCCCTGCACAAAACACATGCACCCTTCCCTCTTCTTGCTTTGCAGGCGAAGATTATTAACAGTGGCGTCCTAGATTACCCCGCCAATTCATGTGATGAACCCTGGGGCCTCTTTTGTGCCCTCCATAAGCACTTGCATATACATCAAAAGTTATCCAATACTAATAATGATACTATAAAATTATTAAACCCTTTGATACAAAAGCAATGCAACCTTGCCTACTTAGCTTTCTTAGTTTAATGCATTTTTTATTAATCATTTCCATTCCGTTCCTAACATTAGGATGTTCACTCTTATGAGAACTTAACTGAACAACAATATTAAAAGTGCCACCTAGTGGCATGGATTGTTGTGTATATTTTATTAAACACAATTCTAGTTTAACAACCCACATGCAAAGCCCCCTTGACAATAAATGATAGTTGAAAGAAATTTGCATGTTGTAAAACCCACAGGCAATAAAAGGTAGTTTTGTTCCTCGGTCTCCCTTTCACTCTGGCCTCCCTGGGGCTTCGATGTCTCAAAGGCTTTCCAAGAATTCAACAGCTAATGGCAAAATCAAGTACAACCAGAATATTAGAAACAGTTGTGAAATAGACATATACTATGCTTTTTCACAACTGTAAATAATGAATCTATATGATGAGATATAAGTGATTTTAGCTGCTCTATAAGACCACAGCGTCTAAAACAAAGCTAAGTTGAGGACACTTTAAGACCCTAAAAACAGGTGAGAAGCCTTTTCCTGTGGAGTAAGCAGAGGGGAATGCTGGGTTATGATTCTGTCCAGGACCAGGTGCCGGTTTGACTTCCTGGGTTAAAGGTCAGGAGACATAGAGCGAGAGTAGGAAAGAGAAGACGGGCTGGTAAACGCATAAATCTTCACTTGAAGCTGCTTGCACACAGTGGTTTATCACGTTACTAGCAACAGATCACAAAGAGGTAAGACAGAACTTCTCAGATCTCTACATTAATATATGCATAAATAACAGGACAAAGTTTTAAATTCTTCATAAATCACAACTAAAACCTTGTATAGTTGTATGTCACGGCAAGTGGATGACACCTTGATCCTGCAGACATAAATCAGGCTTCTTATTTCCTCATCCATCACATTGTTCATTAATCCAGTGAACCACACATAATTGATCTCGCAGGTGTGCTATCAATAGCGGATCTGACTTGTAAAAACCATATGGTACTGTTTAAGCAGATCTATCCCCAGCAGCAGCCGGAAATGACACAGAGCAAGCCGCTTTTGTGCCAGCACCACCTTAGCACTCGTTTCTGCATGCATCTGCCTCTCAGTGTCCTCTCTGAAAGAGCGGGAAGGTTAAGGACGACATGCTGCTAATGATATAGTCACAGATTAAGGTTATTGAAAAGATTACATACACATCTTAATTGTGACGTTTTAGTAATCGAGCACTGCCTCTTTAATAATTTCATGCTTTTTTATGATTCATCTAATGCTTGGCTCCAAATTCAAACTCACCCCATGAGAGAGTATTTTTTAGCTATTAAAGTAGAGCAGGAGATTGGCAAGAAATCCATCCAGCTCTTTGCTACTGCAAATATTTTGGCAAAATATTTCATAGAGCTGCACTATATAACTGTAACTAAATATTACCTTTAAATTAGGGAGAACTAAGAAGTTAATATACTAGACAATGAATAGGAAGAAATCAGTAAAAAGGGAAAATGAAGTGCAAAGCGCATCCTCAAATTGAAATAAAATACAGACTAGAATTTTACTTTAGCAGAGATATAAAATAAAGATGAATGGGTGCCTGGCGTTCTCCTGTAGCAAACAGGCCACTGTAACACGTTAAATCATCCTGGGGCCTGTACCATGATGGTGGCTAAACAAACTCAGAGTTACAGGATTAGTTTTGGGTTGACAAATCCAAACTGATGCAATCAGGCATTATTGGTACCATGATGAAGCT
>JAUMHI010000064.1:12546683-12564085 GCA_032359435.1 Enteromius unitaeniatus
GCAGGGGCATTTATAAAATAATGAATTACTTAAAAAGTAAGCTTATGCTTAGGAATGTAGTGAAGTAAAAGTTGCACAAAAAAAATGAAACTACTTCGGTGAAGTACAGATACTTGAAAAATGTTTTTAAGTGCAGCACTGGTGTACTCTCTGGTCCACCGCTGGCCAGATGTGCTCCTGTTTACTTTAAATATAGCTCGTGCGGAGGCACCTCGAGTCTCTGAGCCAATCACAAGCGCCGGGGGGCGTGGTCGTCTGGAATGTTGTGGATGCGAGAAAATGAACAATGTAGCCTTATACACTGATGCTATCCGTGCGCATCAAGTGTATATTCATATGTAGAAGTAGGGGCAGAAGGATGAGCATCTGAACGCAGTGATTTGGGTGCGATTGAACGGGATTTACGGAGTGCAGCATTGAACTTCAGGGTGAGGTGCTGTCATACAGAATGTAACGCTGCTGCATCGCGTTGTTTGCGTAGCTTATGCGTTCATGCTTTTTGCGATGATCAATATCACGCCGTTTCCGGGGAAGTTCAATTTCAGCAGCCGTGCGCAATCCCCCCCAAGGGCACCGCGACCATTGTTTCCTTGTCATATTTCATACACGAGGCAGGGACAGCTCCCATCCACCGGGTCGCTAAAATATTAACGTGGCTGCTGGATTTTCGGTGTGCTTAATGTCTCTTCTCTTCATTCATCCACATGATCTGACGTGCAATTAAGGTAAGAAACCCACATCATTACAGCGGAGCAACGCCTCTTAAGATGAGCTATTGCTCTCCGGAAGCCGATAACTCGGACAAAGCAGCCTCGGGTTAATTGTAGCATATTAATATTTGCTCAAATCTGCTTCTGTGTCATTAAAGAGTGGGAAGAGAGGCAGGGCACGCGGGAGGAGGTGTGAGATTACGCTTGCGCGAGTCGCTCTGTAACTCAATCAGGTTGTAGAGCTGGTAAAGCGAGAAGACACACGCGCTCGAGAGGAGAGGAGAGGAGAGGAGGAGGAGGAAGTGGTGGAGAGAGAGAGAGAGGTTTGAAGACAGCCGAGGTGTCTACGGCAGGGGTGCACTCTGTGGCATAGTGTTATTGCATCACGTAATATTGTGCTAGAGAAAACAAACAGGGCCGTTTGAGAGACAGAGGAGAGAAGGAAGCGTTCAGTATCGGCAGGGGATGAGGAGGAGGAGGAGGATGCAGACATAACCAGGGACCAACGCGATAAGAACAGGTAACGCACTTAATCCGACCTTTACTCGTGATATAACGGTAAACAAGCCAGAGCTGTAGAATACAAGTGCAAATGCAGAAGCTGCAAACATTAGTTCAATTTAAAGTGTCGAGACATTGTGCATTTTCGGTTATTGTTAACTTTAAATAATAGAATTTCAAGAAATATTATTCATGTATAAAAGGAAATAGTATACACGTTATATATGTATTTTAAACTTTAAAATATAATAAGAAAGTATATTGCTCAATGTAGACTCTAAACTGTCAATGCAATATGCAATAAAAAATAGTGTTTTTCAGTTAGAAATCGACACGTTTTTTAATTGGCCTACTTTGTATACACAGTATTTTATTATTTTTAGTTTTAATCGTTTATGTAAGAATGGTTCTTTGGCGGTTGGCTCGGTATACTGAAGACAGTAGATCAGAGCTTGTGATTGCAAATTAGAGATGTTAGGCATCTCGGCTATCACAGGTGTCTCCGGATCGTCACAGCATTTTAATGTTGAGCGCAGTAACTGTCTTTTTAATTAGATCCCAAGATACCAAGACGTGGTTAAGATTCAACAAACCTATCAAACCTGTGTCAGATCAGTAATAGGTTTTAACAAGATGAGTTATCTGAGAGGCTTTAGAAGAAAACTAACACATACAAGTGGCATTTGAATGTGAATAGATTTTTGGGGGTTTTTTCTTCTTCATTTGGTTTTTGTGCCATTATGCGAGTGCCATGTGACATGAATGAAGCGTCCACCCCTGCAGTGGAGTTGAAAGGAGCAGGGAACCGGGAGGGGATGGAAAAATGGCAGGAATCTCGGCCCTTTTGACAGGCTCTCATAACTCATTCCACGGCATCGTATAACAAAATGTATATGACTTCATTTGGTCCAGAGGAAGGTAAAAGAGAGGAGGGGGCTTGGGAATGAATAGCCAGGCATTGTAGAACAGAAAGCACATCAGCTTTTCAGCTGCTACGTTCATGCAGTTATGACTATTGCTGATAACCTCCAATTGTCCCAGCCCATCCTGTTTGTTAAGATAATTAGCCCTTGTGGCATGTGTGCGAGGAGCATATTGTTTAGACATAATTAATCAAGCCTGCTGGTAATTATTGTTGTCCATAAATTAAAACATGAGAGTAGCAGCGGGTGTTCAAGCCATATTGCACCTTTTTTTTGCACCGGGGAGCACAAGACGGTTATTAAACGAAAACAACTTCTTTGCCCTCCATGTTTTTCCGTCTTCATCCTTCTTTTCCTTCTTGGCTTTTCGGGAGGATTACTGCAAAACAACATGTCAGATTTTTTGATTTTTTACGTAAACATCCCCTACTCTGAAATTACACTGACTTTAGTCATTTGGGTCTGTGTTTTCGCAAAAGCCCATCTGAGCCAAAGCCAGACTGATGTCCCAGCAGGCTCGACCACAAGCTCAGCATGGGTCAGTCTCAGCACCGCAAACATGCAGCAGAACTAGGCTGGGCCGTTGGCTTCGGCTCCGCCGTCGCTCTCCCTTGACCTGTAATGACAGAGTTTCGTGTTTAATTTTAACTCCGTCTCACCCACCTCACCACGCTATTTGTACTTCTCTAACGTCAGCTGCCGCTTACGTTGTTTTTTTTTACACGTTGCAATTCAGGGCAGCTGAAGCTAAGCTGAGGAGAAAATCACAGAATCTGCTGTAAGAAGAACATGCTTTGTGTTTTAATGCTAGTGCTGGAATACGCAAATCCCATATGAGCCGGGTTTGGAAACTTGTGGTCAAGGATGTGGATGTGTTAAACAAATTATTTGAACGACAACACGCAAGAGAAACTTATTAACTAGAGTGTTAATGAGGAAAAAAGTTACACCACATTCCCTCAGGGAGCTGTTCTTGTAAAGTGGTGTGCTGCAACTTGCTTTGGTCTTAAAAAGCTAAATTAGAATAAATAAAAGTAATAGTGAATATACCACCATATACACTACTTTTCAAAAGATTTTTTTTTCCCAAAAAGGCATCTTAAGATTATAATTATTTAATCAGAAATATAGTAAAATATTTAAACTGTTTAAAATATTTGTAAATTAATTTAATATTATAATGATGTTTAAATATTAAAAATAGATATATTTTAAAAAGCAATTTAAAAAAGCTAAATTTTCAGCAGTCACATGATTCTGAAATAATTTTAATATGCTGATTTGCTGCTCAACAAACATTTCTTATGATTATTAATATTAAAAATTGTTGCTATGTTTATTCCTTTTGTGGAACCGGTGATATATTTTTGAGTACAAAACTTGATGCATACTTCAAAGTAACAACATTTATTTTAAATAGATTTCTTTAATAAGTTGTTTCTGTCACTTTTGATAGAGGCAAGGCAAGGTGAGGCGAGTTTATTAATTTAGCATATTTCATGCACAAGTTAAGTGCTTTACATAAAAGGAAGATTGAAGATTGAAAACTGAATTTCAATTAAATCCATCCACACTAATAATTTTTAAATATTTTCTCATATCAGCTTAATTCAGCTTTAAGTTTTAGTTTTTGTTTGCATAAAACCTGAACAGTCTGACACAGCAACACTGGTTCAGGCAATCACTTGAGTTTGGGGCAGAACTATGTTTATTTGACCAATAGCAGATGAGGTGCTTAGAAAAAACTATTTGACCTTATTTAGCAGGTCTGTGGGGCTAAACTCACACTTGTCACATTTAAAAGCTAAAGGAAATAAAATTTTATAGAGAATAATTTAGCTGTGGACTTAAACCATGTTCTCCGAGCAGGCTTTTTAGCACAGATCTGATTTATTGGCGGTAGAGGGAGATGGGCCAGGGGAGATAAGCTCTATGTCCAGCTGTCACACACTCATCATGTGAGAAAAGGCTCAGGCTGGAGCAGTCTGGGCAGGAGACACGACACAGGAAACTAACTCACCATGCACACAACTGCTGCCTCTTGGCTATACATCCACCTGCTTGCTGTCCTTCTCCATATTCACTATCCATTGCCAAAAGACACTAGCGTAGTTTCTCCCTTCGCACAGGGACGTTACAAGTGGAAAACACTTGTACTGAAAAAGCTAATGAAGTGTCCAGAAGACGGATCACTCAAAGTTTAGAAGGCTGTGTTCACTTATTCAGCTGTTTCCTGTCATGGTGATTGAGCAATATGCCATCACGCCTCGATCTCATTACACTGCCTGCAGCCTGATTCCAGAGCCCTACCCCGTTTGATATACGGTGCAGAGAAAGACTTACAGTGGCTGTGACAAAAGAAAGCTAGAGCGTTGATGAATGAGAAAAATAAAAAGTAATTGTGATAGGAGGAGGAAACTGCAAGGAAGAGTAAGAAAGAGAGAGAAACGGTCCCTGTGGGGCTGAAGCTAGTGATCACTCCCTCCCTGACGATCCAACCTTCTGTCAGCTGGATGCACGCTTGGGGAGTGATGGAATATTTGGAATGTGATTACATAATCCGGATGTAAAAGAAGGAAAGTGTGTTCTTGCAGTCATTTTTTCTGAACTTTACTATGGAGGTAAATCATGACTAAATTTATCATGAAAAAATTACTAAAAAATGTAATTTAAAAAATGCAAAAGACAAAGCTTGTTTTTGTTTAAATGAAAAATTTCTCTGATACAGACAAAATGATTTAATAATGATTCCTATTTTTCACTTGTGATAGTTCTTTAGATAGATCTGCTTTTTAATTCACAGTTTAATTCTTATGTATAATAAGATTTTAATATTTACATATATATATATATATATATATATAAATGTAATGTTATATAATTCCAATATGCAAATGAATATCCTTAATAAAAATAAATTACAAAAAATATGGTTTATATAATATTTTAGACAAACACTGATGATAAAACTACGTGATATAAAATAAATAATATTTTATTATAATTCTATATAAGTTTAAAATAATCAGTTAAAAATAATTTATTTGTTAAAAATAGTAAAGATGGTAATATTATGAAATATTATTACAATTCAAAATAAGTGCTTTCTTTTTCAGTATATTCATATAAAATATAATTTATTGCAGTTATGACAAAGCTGCATTCTCAGCAGCAATTCCTCCAGTAAAAATTATATTAAAATATACAATTTAAACAATGTAATAAAGCTGTTGTTTTTTTTATTTTGATAATGCTTCACAATATCATTTTTTACAGTATTTTTGATCAAACACAGCATCCGTGACTAAAAACAAAAAGAATTATTCCACACTTACTTACATAATTTATTTTAATTGTTTATGTATTATAATTGTGTTTATTTGTTATTATAGCAGTGTTGAGTGAGGGAGACTAAAGGCCAAGTTCACCCATATCCCAAAATTTGCATTGTACTATATTTATTAGCTTGGATCTGGCAACCCTAGTTCGGGGTAACATGAGTGATCCTTACGTCATGTAGTGGAAATCTTAACTGAAGTTCATTTTCAGAAAAAAAAAAAAAGAGATTAACTTCACCTGTGAGGCATAAAAAGCCAAACGAAAGGAAAGAAGGGAAATCAATGTCCTAACTAAGGGAGTCATGCATTAATAATGAGCAGCTTGTAATGGAATCCTCCGCATCTGTTTCCCGACAAATATGTGCTTGGCCTGCAGTGTTTCGTGAGGGGAGCTTTACCTTGAAAATGCTAGCTTCGTGATCACACAAACGTTGACTACAAACAGCATACTGCAATTTTACCTCATATGCTGTATCTATCACAATTTATAAACGCATATAAGCGGAATCTCCGTAAGCATATGCTCGCATGCATAACAACACACAGGCCCTTTATATTCTTCAAAAGCTTTAGATTAGTTTGCGCTAGGTCAGACAGCTTAAAGAGATAAGACAGAAACTCTAGAGGAATTTAGCAGAAAGGCAGAGGTAGGGAAGAGGCGAGGGAAGAGTGAAGAGAAAAACAAGTGAGGCAGGTGAGACCTGAAAGCTGTCTTTGTGCATTGCCTGGCAGTAGAAACACTGACCTTCTCTGTTAGGCGGCGCACACACAGACAGGTACACACTTTGATGAGAGGAGGACACTTTCTCGAAAAAACACCTCCCCTTTAAAACCGTTGCTTCCCGGCAGAGCAAACAAACAAACCAAAAAGAACCTCAATCACCCTTTAGATTAACTGGCATCAGATTCGGTCTCGGCTCTCACTTTCGATTTAGGCTTCTTAAAAAGCTTGCCTTATTCTTTCACCCCCTTCATCTCCGTTCAACTGGAGCTCGCAGAGGGTAGATGCTATCGCTCCCCAGCTCATGTTTTGCATGTTCACTCCAAACACTGCACCAGTGTGTGTGTGTGAAAACAGCAGAACCGATTCAGACCACAAGACTAAATACACCAATTTCAGATCAAGCATGGCCTCATAACGGTGCACACACAGTCTTTTGTGCCCACCACCAGGGTTGGGCATGTGATGAGACACTTGATAACGCACCCGTGGAGGGCTTTGATGCTGTGCAAAAACTCACTGGACTATGTTGTTTTGTTAACTACCCCTATTCAATCTATCAACTGGCCTTTTAGATATACAGGATGAATAGGAATTCTAAAGGGCTTTCGCATCGGAGGAACATTTTAATAGTTCCTAGAAATATTTTTGGAAGTGCCTGCTTTTTGACATGTTCGCGCCGCAAACACTAGGAATAAATTAAGGAACTCTGTTTGGTGGAACTACTTTAGTTCCTACTTCAGAGGAGGGTCTAAAATGAGTTATTGGTAAAGTGAGTGTACGAGATTTAGTCAAATTTTCAGTGCTCTTTTAGTTGCGTAAATTGTGCATTTACATTCCATCTCTGTCATCATAAAACCATCTGTCATCTCTCCGTTCACTAGTTGTATATGCTGTGAATAAAGATGTAACTGTCGGACGCTTTAGAGTGCAAGTGCTAGCAGAAAAACAGCCTGAGGGGGAAACCGTTTCTGACAGAGCTTATAGAGCTCTTATATTGCCCAGAAAGCACCTATAAGGAAACTAGTTTTTCTGGTTCCATAGGAGTGGTTCTTTTAAACCTTAAATTCTGTCAGCATTTACTTGTGTGTACAAGTGTACAAGACTGAAGAGAAGAGATATTTTTGAAAAATGTCTCAATAACTTTCATTGTATGAATAAAAAACATTGTTCAGAAAACCAATTCAGAGTCCGCAGAACTGCACTTGGTTCATTTTAGACAAGATGGAAGTTTGGTATGGAGTCTTAAAATAAAACAGCCTTTTTTCCACACAAAAACTGCTCATAGGAATCATTTGTGCTGGAATCAGACTACATTGGTTGTGCTGTATGGTTATGAATTAATCAAAAGTACTGGTTCATAATTATAATTTGTTTGAGAATCAGACTACAGTTTTCATTATTTTAATAAGATTAACTACAGTGTTTTGTTTGTTTGGTTGTTTGTTATCAATAAAAAAAATGACTCATATGTTTCAGACTACAGGTTATGCAGGCTTTCATCTAAAATGTAGAAATTGTTTTGCGTTACATACAAAATATCTAACCAAATGACATTTTAGGACCTTTATCTTACGATGAGCTTTAATTACTTTAAATCATAAAAGTTTAAAACTTTAACGGTTGTTTAGGTGGTTTTTAATAAATGTATGTACATACAGCAAATCAGAACTCTCCTCAAGAAAACAGTATCCCCTTGCCAAACAACTGATGATTTTAATTAGTTTTTAAAAGTAAAATACCCCTAAAATCATTGTCATATACTTTGTATCTTTAAAATGTGTATTGAATACTGGACATTTTCTTTCCATACTCATACTCATATATTTGACTGGCTTAATTACGTTCTAATAATTTATCGTACTGAGTTTATTGCCTGGTATTCATGTTCATTTTCTTAACCACAGTGCATCAAAAAATGGCTGAAATATGGCTCTTCACGCTGTAATGCACTGCCATCCATGATGCATTGCTTGCTCACTAATGTTTTCATGTGTTTGAATCTGTTGGGTGTTTGAGGATGGGATAAGAGTGTGTGTTCATGGCAGTACTGATATAAATGAACAGAAGGCTGCGTACTGAAGTGTGTTGTTAATTTCTCTGCTAGGCTAACGCAGAGGAGATTCACTGAGCCATGCAGAGAGAAGGACTACCAAGAGAGGAGAAATTGCACTGCATCACTTCCAGCGGAGGACAGCGAAGCGCACACGCACTTCTGTCGCATGAGCTTTCCGTCCTCTGAATTGACAAGCCAAACGAAGAAAAAGAGAGCATTCGTGTCTCTGGTTGTCGCTGATGGACAAGTGGACATTGGGGCTATGCTGGAGCTTCGGCCCCTGCTTTCCATCCCGTCTCCCCCCTGCTGAAGCTCCCGGGACAGCCCTGGAGCACAGAGGGTGAGAGAGACGGCCTCATGCAGGCGCGCAAGAAGTACGTGCTTCTGGGCCTGTGCACGTGCTGCTGGCTGCTGCTCTATTACTGGGGCGGCTTGCAGGAACGGCTCCTGGGTCTCATCAACCACAGAAGAGGGGAGGTGGCAAGGCCCTGGCCCAACTGGTTGGATCGGGAACTGCTCCCGGGTTACGCCGACCAGGCCGAGCTACAAAATGCCGGGGGTCCGGGTGACTCGCCAAGGCAGCGGCGGCAGTCGTGGGCCGGAATCTACAAGGACAGTCACTGCAGGATGGACACCTGCTTTGACTTTGCGCGATGCCAAGGGCAGAGCGGCTTTCGGGTCTACATCTATCCGCCGGAGAAGGGCGAACGGGTGTCCGAGAGTTACCGCAAGATCCTCACCTCGGTCGCGGAGTCGAGGTATTTCACGTCGGACCCTCGAGAGGCATGTTTGTTCGTGCTGGGCATCGACACGCTGGACAGGGACCAGCTTTCGACGCAGTTTGTGCCCAACATGGACGAGCGAATTCGAGGTTACCCGCTCTGGAACGATGGGCGGAACCATGTCATCTTCAACCTTTATTCCGGAACCTGGCCCAACTACACCGAGGACTTGGGTTTTAACGTGGGCCAGGCTATTTTGGCCAAAGCCAGCCTGAATACGGAACACTTCCGACCGGGTTTTGACATTTCCATCCCTTTGTTCTCTAAAGAACACCCTCAAAAGGGCGGGGAGAGGGGCTGGTTAGTTCGCAACACTGTCCCGCCAAGACGGAAGTACTTGTTGATGTTTAAAGGTAAACGTTACTTAACGGGCATCGGCTCAGACACTCGCAACGCTTTGCATCACATCCACAATGGCAAGGACATTGTCTCCCTAACGACGTGCCGCCATGGCAAGGACTGGGAGAAGCACAAGGACGCTCGGTGTGACCATGACAACCAGGAGTATGAGAGGTAAGTCATGTACTGTAAATGAGCCAACAGGGAGATTCTGTACTTAATAACATGATGTTTAAGAGAAATAATGGCCATTATGAGATCAGTTTTGGTTTCAGTGACTCAATGGAGTTTGTCAGTGACACCCTGGGCTATAAACTTGGGTTCCTGTTAAATACAAGAAGCAGCTATCGGTTACCTCAGGGTGTGGATTACTTATGTAATACACGGCAAAGTGTCAAGAGTGAATAACGCTGAAAATGTATCAAGTTCTCTTGAGGATATATAAGGGGTATTGCACGTCATAAATGTGTTTAGGGGGATTTTGACTTGCTGATGTTAGTGTAACTAGTCGTTTTCAACATTGCGTATTCAAGAAACATGAGCAGAATGAATTGCGACAAGTGATCCTTTGCTAAGCCCCGCCTCCCTTGGTTCCTGTTGCTTACTACAGACAAGCTTTACTGAAGATCAAATATGAATGAATTGAAGATTCCCATGATTTTCAGTAAAATATACTCTTAAAGTGCTATTTTTACATGGACTATTTTTTTTGAAAGTATTATTTTACATTTTTCACACATTATGCATGGCAACTTTGTTCTGTCATATTTTTTGTATTTATTTATATAGTTTTCTTTTTTATTATTATTTATTTATTTTAAATTGCAAATTTATTTTTGCATCTAAAACATGCAATTCATAGACAAAAAAAATAAAAATAAGGCAAGATTAGTCAGTGGCGTTTTTAGACAGGGCTTATCTAAGATTAATTGAAAAAAATGTTACTTACAGTTTTCATTGAAATGTATTCTGCTTGCATTTAATCAGTGAGATCCATTTGTGTTTATATGAATGGAGTATAAATTTAAATTATGAAGTATATTTATGGTGAATAGTACATTCTTCTCTCAAGTTATCATGCACAGCTGTTCTGTGAATCAAACCATAAAGCTTTAAACTTTGTTTGCACTTTTCTAAATTGTTTTGTGACACATGCATGACCCAGCAGAATTAAATAGATTTGGGTGGAGAGATACTGTAGAAGAAATATGGGAAATGAAGGGAGGAGAACTAATACAAGACCACAAAACTACCACAGAGAATGTGAATCAAATCCACAGTGGGCCTTAAAGGAGCAGACACGGCCAAGATGAAACCGAAGAAATGGTCTCGAACAGTTGAATAGTGCTTCGGGCTTGTTTACGTTTGGTTTGTGGTGGGGACAGAGCTCCACTCCATCAATGGATGAATGTGTTCATTTATTCCACAAGATAGGTCGGGGGGCTCTCCCACGCAGGAACAAACATAGCACTACTTGTTAGCAGTAGAGGTGTTAGGTGGTCCGGGATCCATGTGAGGTAGAAAAACTTTCATGAAATACTTTATTTCTACTGGAATGAACATTGTGGGTTGCGTCGTGGAGGTCTAAGCTGGAAAGTGTGTATTTAACACGGGCAGAAGTGATTGCGACTGCGGAGGAGTTGGTGGAGAAGTGGGCGGTATGACTACAATCTTATAAAAGTACAGTATAAAATATGATTTTAGCAATAAAAATAATCTCAAAAATGTTTTCTATATGACATGTAACATTGTGTGTTTAAGTCTGCCAGAGGTACAGAAACAGCTTTAAAGGGATTGTTTACCCCAAAATTTTATTAATTACAACGTTCATGTCGTTTCAAACCCAAAGACATTTGTTCAACTTCGGTACATAAATTAACACTAATTAAGACAACAACACAACTAAGGACATTGTTAAAATAATATGTGACATGAGTGGTTTTATGAAACTACAAGAATATTTTTTGTGTGCAAAGAAAATATAAATATTAGCTTTATTCAAAAAGTCAGAAAGCTTTCGGATTTTATCAGAAATATCTGTTGCGAAGATGAATGAAGATCTTACAGGTTTGAACCGACATAAGGGTGAGTAATTAATGAGAGAATTAAAATTTTTGGGAACTAAAAACTATTTTTTAACTAGTTTTTAGCCATTTTTAAACTTAAGTAACAATATGCTGAAATATGCAGAGTTGCAAAATAAAATAATTTCTAATTTGGTGTTAGATTCAAGAGTTTAGGGTAGGTAAGGTTTATTTTACAGTAAAACTAATTGAATATCTAACAATATTACAAAGACTGAATGTATTAAAAAAAGTAATTTATTCCTGTGAATTTTTAGAAGCCATTATTTGAGTGTTCAGTGTCACATGATCCTTCAGAAATCATTCTAATATGCTGATATGCTGCTTAAGAAACATCTGTTTAATATCATTTTTAATAATGCTGAAAACAGCTGTGCTGCTGATTTTTGTAAAGAAAAAACATGATTATTTTTTTTCAGTATTTTCTGATAAATAGAAAGTTAAAGGCAACAGTATTTATTTGAAATAGAAACCTTTTTGACCAAGTCACTGCATTCTTTACAAATCTCATTCAAAACGAAAAAAATCTTACTTATCTTAGTACAGGTATACTGTATAATCATATTTAGCCTATATATAAACAATATACACTGCTCAAAAAAAATAAAGAGAACACTAAAATAACACATCCTAGATCTGAATGAAATGAAATATTTTTATTAAATACTTTGTTCTAGACATAGTTGAATGCGCTGACAACAAAAATCACACAAAAATGATCAATGGAAATCAAATTTATTAACCCACAGAGATCTGAATTTGGAGTCACACTTAAAATTGAAGTGGAAAAACACACTTCAGGCTGATCCAACTTTGATGTAATGTCCTTAAAACAAGTATACACTTAAAACACTTAAAATGAGGCTCAGTTGTGTGTGTGGCCTCTACGTGCCTGTATGACCTCTCTACAACGCCTGGGCATGCTCCTGATGAGGTGAGGGATGGTTTCCTGAGGGATCTCCTCCCAGACCTGAACTAAAGCATCCGCCAACTCCTGGACAGTCTGTGGTGCAACGTGGCATTGGTGGATTGAGCGAGACATGATGTCCCAGATGTGCGCAGTTGGATTCAAGTCTGGGGAACGGGCGGGCCAGTCCATAGCATCAATGCCACATGAGGTCTAGCATTGTCTTGCACTAGGAGAAACCCAAGGCCAACCGCACCGGCATATGATCTCACAAGGGGTCTGAGGATCTCGGCCTGTAGCCCTCCAAAGAAATGCCACCCCACACCTGACGCTGACCCACTGCTTAACCAGTCATGCTGGAGGATGTTGCAGGCAGCAGAACGTTCTCCACGGCGTCTCCAGATTCTGTCAGGTCTGTCACATGTGCTCAGTGTGAACCTGCTTTCATCTGTGAAGAACACAGGGAGCCAGTGGCTAATTTGCCAACCTGCAGAACCACTCCTTTATTGGGGGTGTCTTACTAATTGCCTATAATTTCCACCTGTTGTCTATTGCATTTGCACAACAGCATGTGAAATTGATTGTCAATCAGTGTTGCTTCCTAAGTGGGCAGATTGATTTCACAGAAGTGCGATTGACTTGGAGTCACATTGAGTTGTTTTAGTGTTCCCTTTATTTTTTTGAGCAGCGTAGTTAACAGTTGAGACATTTCAGCTCTTCATACCGCCCAGCCCTCTGTGGTGTTTTAAGGAGGTGTCAGACCAAGAAGATCAAACTTGAGGGAAAATGTGAAGACAAGCGACACAGCGAATTGGGTCTCTCTCGCATTTCACTGCTCTGGTACAGCAAAGAAGCTAAGGTGCCAAACTCAGAAATAGAACTTAGGAGGTTCTCTCAGGTTAATGATCACCAGCATCTGCTACTTCCACAGATTAACCTGAAGGCACACCGAGCGCACTACTGAACTCTTGCCCAGGGTGGAGAGATAGGGATGGTTCAGGAATGAGAGAGGCCTACATTCAAGGAACAAGGAACTTGCTGCAACCAAATGGCCTACATTCATTAACTTTTCAGGGCTCTTAAAAAAAGGGGGAGTGGGGGGTTGAGGGGGGACTTGCATTGTACTGGGAATGTAAATGAGAAGGAGAGAGGGAGCTTGTGGGAAGAAAAATAGGGCAAGCTGTTTCGGGACAGTTTTGGGACACACATACACACACACAGACGGAGGATTATACTGCAATACTGATTATACTCTCTTCAGTACCACCGTAGACTTCTGGGAAAGCATTAGAATGCGGTTGGGTGTGTGTGTGAGTGTAAGGGTGTAATAGTAAAATGCGGTACTTTTCTTGACAGCTAACAAGGTCTCCATGACTACACTCCTACCATGTGCAAGACATTCGTACAGAAGAGGTCATTATTCTCGATTCTCAAGGAGAAAAGAAGAATAATGCGCTGCCTTTTTACATTTGCCATCAAAAATAAAACACAACTATAGCAAAATACACTCACCAGGCGTAAAATTACTCTTTTTAGTGAATTGTTGCCTTGGAAGTTGAATGGAAATGATCACAACTGTGCTTAATGAACTTAATAAGGACCTTAACGACAGGCCTCTCATTCGTTCCGTGACCTTGTGTGTGTGTGTATATTTGCGTACAATCGTTGGCAGGATGCAATAAGAAACGCTACACCCCACTGTAATTAGGGGGATGTGAAATTGTACCCCTAGAGAGAATGTGGTTTGTGTGGCTCGTGCACAAGCCAGCACAAACTAGGTTTATTTAGAACAAATAAAGAGAGAGGGAGAGGGCCGTCCATCTTGTTCTCTTGTCTTTTGTGCGCTCTCTTGTTGTTTTTTTTCCCCAAGTTCTCTCATTTTCTCTCACTGGGCTTCTACCCCTCACCCTCCCCACCCCCATTCCTTACCTCACCACTCACCAATCCTTTGACCCTCTTTCCCCATATATCCAGGCCAAGTGTTTTACATACACATGCATGCATTTGCTTATTGGCGCACAGACTGAGGCATGCTAATTTGCTCTTCATGCATGGACACTTTTTTTAGTCTAGAATGCACCTCTGACACATAGATATCACATGCACACTTATCAGTGCGTGTAACACGTTCACATTCAATCATGAAAGGTAAAGGCCATGACCTACATTTTCCAAGATTCAGTGTAGGCTAACACTAGAACCTTAAAAAATATATTATAGTAGACCACTCAACTGTATGATATATTTATATATATATATGTATATATACACACACACACACATATATAAGCATAAGCATGTAAAAGCATCTAAAATACTATATATATATATATATTTACACATACATGCACACACACACAACCTGTACATTTTAACATTTTATCAGTACATGCGTTCCAATTCCTTCCATGAGCTGATCTACAGGAACATCTCTATTCGATGTCGCCTACACATTTTGTTATCTCACAGAATGTACTGCAGACTATTTGGAGCATTGTTGCTGGTAGATACTGTATTGTGTTGTGCCGTGTTAAACGAGGACATTGAGGGCTGTCAAACAAGAATCAAATTGTGCACCCGGTAGGCTGCTGTAGACATGCACATATCAACAATCGAACTGTCAAACTGACTCCATCGATGTTCCTGGTGTGCAGGCAGCCAAAGTTCTTCAAAGTGTAAGACATCCTGCCACATTTATTATATATTAGTTCAGAACCTGGTGAAATGTAGAGTTTACAAGCGGTCAGAATGTCACATTTAACTGCATACTCATTCATTACACTACAGAAGAACGCTGATTCCCCAAAGACCCAATATGAGACATATCAGTCACATACATAAAAATGTATATAGAGGAAAATATTTGCAGCATTGAAGTGGTGAGGTAGAATCTTATTTATATGCCTTCTAAAAACAAATCATTCAATCAATCAGATTTGACTCGGGAAGAAAGAACTTCTTTTTCTCAAGGGCAAGTGCTCTCCATGTTAAATGGTGTGTATGAATAGGAGCTCATAATTTAGGGCTCTAATCGGTGCTTTATCTCACTTTGCAGAGGTTGATTTGAGAGAATCCACCCGTATCACGTCTATTATTGTCTGTCTCCGCTGAAGCTGAAAGCTTTTAAGGAGGCATGAGTCTAAAAGACCTGAAGATGTGATGTAAAGAAGCATCCCGTACCCTCTTACCCTGTTTCTCAGCTTCCTATTATTTAAGGCAGGAAATGTCCTGGTTTCCTGTGGTTTACCTCTGATTGTACAAATATACACACAAAACGTTTCTACAAAAAAGTTTCTGGAGTCCGTATTATGTAGTCCCTGGTGGAATGATTTTTTTAGGGACACAGCGAGACACTGTGAAGTGTGAAGAAATTAGATTGCTTTTCTAAAATACCATAAAAAGAATTTGTCCTTAAACATTTTTTTTATTGACACTTTATGTAAAACACACATACAATATATATTTTGAAAGTATTTACGTTTTCTTATATTTGATATTAAATATAAATATATTTAATATATGAACATAACATATTTTTCTTAAATGTGTTCGTATTTACACTGTAAAAAATGACTGTGAAAAAAAACTGATAAAATGCTACATTAAAAACCTGTTGGTTAACATTAAATTCCTGTAAAATTTACAGAGAAAAACCATAAATTGACATTCCAGGAACTCCCTGCATTGAATTTGATGTTTTATCTTTAAAATAACTGTTTACCAGTTATGTTTATTAGGGTTGTATGTTGCATGTAATGTTGTTAAATTAATGTTTATTGCATATTTGAGTCTGGTGTTTAGTGTTTGTGTGAATGACACTGAGCACCTTCTACATATGTTCATATTTAAAAGCTGCTAATGATGATCACCACCAGCATTTGGTAGCTGTCAGTATATTTCAAAGATACAAAATAGATTTCAGCACTTTAACAGGTTGGTATGTTAACATTATATCAGTAATGAAATTACGGTATTTAACTGTAAATTTAACTTAAAACTGTAAATCCAAAAATGTTTTTACAGTAGAATTCCGGCAACCATAGCTGACAGTTTTCACCGTAAATTTTAAAGATTTTTTTAACAGTGTATATATACATAATATATTTGTGTGTACTGTGCATATTATGTAAATAAAAACTTTTATTTTGGATGCTTATATTTTCATGTCCTAAAGTGTCGTGGATATGTTTAGCAGTATAAGTGTTATGCTGCTAAAATACCATAATACAGTATGTGGAAGCCCGTTTCCACTACTGAAGAAAATAATATGTAATTGTGACTTTTTATCTTTTTTCCTCATAATTGCATGATATTATAGAGATATAGAGTCAGGATTGCGGGATATAAAGTCAGATTTGTGGGATAACGCAAGTTATGTAGTATTACTACCTTACATTACAACCCAAGTAACTAGTAAAGTAACACATTACATTTTAAATTTAGAATAATATAACTTTTTTTTAAAAAGTAACACCAGTTACTTTATTTTCTTATTTATTGACTGTTGACCCCATGTTGCACTGTGCGTGGTGTGTGAATACAATTCAGTTCTAGACTAAATGTGAATGTGCATTATTTCCTCTCACTCTCAAAAAACAGATTTAGTATTTATCAAAATGAATTTAAATAAAGTCAGTATATGATGCAAACCTACAATAATTAAATGTTAAATTACACAAATGTATCTAATCCCATTTTATTAACCATTGTCTTTGCTGCTGACCTTTGATGATCCAGTTCAACCACTTACTACTTACAAGCAGAAATGACTTTCTTCAGCCTGAGGTTTATTCATGACACTTTTTGGTATGCATTTGTTATAAATAGAACTTCTTATATAAAAAACAAACACTCAAGCTCTGCTCATATTTAAAAATGAATGCGAAAGTAACGCAAAAGTAATGTAATGTATTAGTAATGTAACGCATTACTTATACTATAGAAACGTAATTAGTTACTTTTTTAGGGAGTAACACAATATTATAATGCATTACCTTTTAAAAGTAACTTTCCCCAACACTGTTCATAATAATTGGCTAAT
>JAUMHI010000064.1:12584085-12600586 GCA_032359435.1 Enteromius unitaeniatus
AGTTAGTAGATATGTAGGTGCAATGTTACTTATAATCAACAGAATACATTAAAGGGACCATCAAAATAAAGTGAAACCAAAACATTTTCCTAACATTCACATTAAGTTATAAAAATGTTGAACGAAAAATTATTTGAATGTTCTTAGAACGTTCCAATAACAACACAATAATAGCGTTTTTATGCTAACGTTTTGAAAATGTTTATCAATTGCAGATAATGTAAAGGAAACGTTCTACTAACGTTATGCAAGAAAGCTTTTTGATAACTTTGAGAGAACCTTTAGAGAATGTTAAACGCCAAAGAGAGAACACCAAAGTTACGAGAATGTTCCCTGTTAGCTGGAACCTCTTTGTTCAGGTTTGTCTCAGTTATAATGTAAACTTACATATAAATGAAATTGTGGCTCTGCTTATACTGTAAATTGCACTGGTTCAGACTGACATAAACCAAACACTCAATTTTTTCCCCCTAACAATTAATTAAAAGAACTGGCTCTGAGTGATTTCTTCTGGGAATCGGGGTTCCCTTGTGAAGATGTTTGTTTTTCAATTCACTAGAAAGGACCAGTTCTTAAGAGTCATTTGTTTTGGGAATCAGGCAGCACTGGTTTGTTTTTACATTCAAAACTCTAGAAAGACGTATGTTGCCATTTTTCTTTCAATTTGATTGTTCAAATGAAGATCACGGTTGTTTGGAAATGTAATATTTTTACTCTGCCCAACAATTTCCTGGTGAAATTAACATTGGACTGTTTCCAAATAGCTTGTGCTGTCCTTCTGCTGAGAGTATGCCAGTCTTCGCATTTTCCAACTATGTGATATGTATTCATCCTGACACCATGTCCTCCAGAACTTTCCATCTTTTTTTCTGGGTAGCTTTTTTGAGGTTCAAAAAGCAGAGAACATTCTCTGCTCTCTTTTATAGAACTTTTGTCCTTAAATACCTTTTTTTAATTATTTCAGATTTTGTTTTCCTCTCGATAATATGCCTGTCCTCACAATGTCCCGGAGATGAGAGGTGGGAACAGTACTTATTGAACTGTGCCCATGACACCCATGAGACAGCAGAGGACATCGACTTCAAATTTGATTATCGCTTTCTCGTAGAAGGAAAAAAAGAGACTTCCTAATGCTCCCCATGGTGTCCCTCTTAAGCAATCAATGCATTTATTAATTAATCTTGCCAGAACCTTCTTGCATTTGTACATTGATCCTCTGCGCTTAGAATGGAGGCGTCATTCAATTTCAATTTCAGCTCTGAACTCTTTTGGTGATCGATCACCCACACAGCCCCGGCCTGGGGAAAGTCATATTGAGACAGGATGATATGAAGATGGAAATTGATTGAACAAATGGAAGGGTGGATGGGAAGAGCTCTGGAGCTCATGGCATGTGGCCGTGGGAGTCTGATGCCACAGGGGATTCAGATCACTCACAACCTCTCATCCTCCTGTTTTTGGAATTTCTTAGCCACCTTGAAAGAGAAGTTCACTAAAAATGTTGTCGTCATTTACTCATGCTAATGTCATTCCAATTTTTTATGATCCACAGCATAAGAAATCACATTAAAGTCACCATACATGATACATAAAATTGTATGAGAACTTAAATGGAACAGAAGGTATGTGCTATACTTATAATTTTCTTTTTAATCTAATAACAGCATACAGGATTTTTGCTTTTAGCTGGTCTGTTCCTTTTTTGATACTTTTTATATAGTCTGTCATGCTAAAATAGTTTTTTTTTGGAGATCTGCTCTTGTTCTGTCCTCTACATTTTTTCTTTGAAACTTTTCACCTCAATCTTCTGCCCTCTTCTTTGCTCTTTCATTTTCTCTAGGCCTATATCTATTTTTTTCCTGTCTTTTTTTTGGGCCCTTCATCCCCGGCAGGTCAGAGGGTTCAGGGCACTCGAGGCAAAGAGATGGATAGACCTGAAATGCATTGAGGGGGGAAGGAGATGCAAAGAGAGAAAAACCATTACATGATGTGCGTAGAGGGGTGTGAAGGGTCACGATGTTTGAGACCCTGTTCTGTTTCCAACAGCCCAGCGCTGTAATGGAGCCTTGACCATTTCAAGGTTGTGTATTCCATTTACACAATCTACTGGTGCTATTTCAGCATAGTAATTAACGGATTATGGGTTTTCTCCTCATGTCCTGCTTTTTATAAGGTTACTAGAGCAGTAATGAACACCGTAGTCCTGACCTTTGAATAGACTGTGCATGTATAAACAACTGATATATTGTTTATGTGCAGAATACAGTAACCAATTCTACTCACATTGCTGCATTGTATATGCATACTGTCATATGTATGTGATAAATTTGGGCTTCCATTTCTTCTGTGATGGAAGAATCAGAAATAATGCACCAGTTTCACACTCATTGTTTTGGATTTAATTTCAGATTGGATTACTTTTTTTTTCTAATGTAGAAAGATTTGTTATATTACTGTTGTGTAACCAATCTAATATTAAGGTAACAGTAATGAAAAAACTATTTTTACACAATATTGTATTATAAGGCACAAAACATTTACTTAATGCTGCAAAAAGAAAGATTTGTTAAGGTGGTTTATTATTGTTATTATTAATACTATGTGAAAAGTAATAATCTAATAATATAAAAAAAAAAAAATGAATCTATTATTAAATAGAAAATAATAATTTATCAATAAAAAAAAAAAATCATTGCTTATAAATATTTTTCTTATTCTACGGTACAATTTTTTTTTTTATGTATGTTCACTCTTATGTATTTGTGCTTTTATTTGTGCTTTATTCTGAATTTAAAAAGAAAGTGAATCTGGCAGGATTTGTGTTGTCAGTGCGAGTTAACTGTGTTATGTTTTGGACTTTAATGGACTCTGAAGTGTCAGTCAAAATTATGAAAGGACTGACATGTTACAGTGTCTTGAATGAGTCGGACATGCTGTTGTCCTTAAGGCCAGTCCTCTGGTCTAACCTCATTAGCACAATGGAAAAAGAGACATAATGGAGCCTTTTTCTGCACACAAGGAGGGTAAAAGAGCACCAGACAGTCCGACGAAGCCATTACGATCCTAATGGGGGCAATAAAAAATAAACCAGGAGTAGTGTTTTGCCTGCCGGCTGCGTGTTTTATCCACCGTGCATCTGCGTGGTCTTGAAAGCGGCCTGCTTATCTACTCCGTTATCGCTCAGACATGAAGTTTCTATCAAATATTTGTGAATTTGCCTTAATTTTGAGTGATTAGACAAGGCCCCCTCCTCCCCAATTGCTCAGCTTTATAAAGTTAAGCCAGGCTCAATTAAGGCCTGTTTGATCTTCTCCGGCGCTTTTTACCCCGCTAGCAATATTAATGAGGCTGTTTAGTGTCAGCACCTGTGGAGGGTGGGGCTCTGCCTGGCCAGAATTAGAGACTAATTAGAGATAATCTAGGCTTCCTAACGAGCCAGGTGTGCCAGAGAGCATTGAGAGAGCGTTTAGGTACTTCGCTCTCCCATACTGATAATGACTGCAGAGACAGAGAGGGAAAGACATAGGAAAACACAGACGTTGGCAGCACTTTAGTGTATGTTGGTGCGAGCTTTAGCAAGAAAGGCTGGTGTGTAACTGAAGTTGCATCCGTTGGAAATTACTTCGACAAGCATATGCGAATGCAATGTTTTTTTTTTCGCGTGCTTGTGTGCTCGTATTTAGCAAGAGTATGCAGGAGAAGCCACATCCATCAGGGAAATCTGTGGAAAGAGTTCAAGAGTCAAGGGGCCCAGGAAGAACTGTGTGTGTGTGTGTGGGAGGGCTTGCGTACCTCATTATCACTACCTGTAGGCTCAGCGCTGGGAAAGTGTCGGCTGTAGATAGAATGGGAAGATAAGCGGTAAGAGGTGAGCAGATGCAGGGATTACAGGAATCCCTCTGCCCTCCCAGCAGCCATTAAAGCGAAACTAATTATTGAACGCCGGCCCTGAGGAACTGCGACTTCTGTCAAGGACCTAGCTAGAAAGAAAGAAAAAAGGGTATTTGTGTAAAAGACTGGTAGTGGTTTGCAGAGTTGTTATCAATAATGCAAAAAAGGATGCATAACAGTCGTAAGCACAAAGCAGAGGAAGCAACCAACACTCGGCCCCAGATGGCTCGTCCGTGGACCGTATGATGCATATTGTACACTAAAATAGCATGAGCTGAAAAAACATTGCAGATGTAGTCTAATTGGCTTGCTAAACAACCTCTGGGAGTTGGACGCAAAGGTTTTTATCATTTCATTGGAAACTGCCATAGTCACTGTACCTTCACTGTATTTTCTTAAGTTTGCGATGTTTGTAGCTTCAAGGATGGAGAAACTGTTTGAGGCCATTAATGGCACTGAAAAGTACAGCATATTCTGATGAAAAAAATCTAGCTTAAGATG
The DNA here is from genome assembly GCA_032359435.1 of Enteromius unitaeniatus. Classification (NCBI taxonomy): domain Eukaryota; kingdom Metazoa; phylum Chordata; class Actinopteri; order Cypriniformes; family Cyprinidae; genus Enteromius; species Enteromius unitaeniatus. The sequence continues at coordinate 12,588,478 of JAUMHI010000064.1, forward strand.
GAACTGCAGCTGTGGGGTACATTGGGTTTTAACTGGTCCAAGCTGGAGAGTAGTGCATTATACAACAAACTGTCTCAAAGCAGTTTCACAGTGATAAACAGGAAAATAACAGAACCAATAAATGGGAAATCTATTACGAAGACAATTCTGTAAAGTGTTGGTTCTCTCCATTTGGGTTGCACATTTAATTGTGAGCAAGATTTCTGCTTCTCTTAATTTATTATGCGTAATTGTCTGCAATATTTGGTCATTTAAACTAATGCAATGCTATTGCATATCATGCTGCTGTTTGTGTGGTTAGTGATGCACTGATTTTATTATTTTGATGTTATAGACATTGACTCACTATTAAATGAATTAATGTGAATTAATGAACCACAAGATAAATTTTTTTTTTTCCATCTTTGATTAATAGTGCATATTTTGAAACCCCATTCATGTGATTTTCAAAGGATCTAAAAGATTGATTTATTTATTTTAAAGGGGGTCATATGAAGTAGTTTATTTTCCTTTCTCTTTAGAGTGGTGATGCATTAAAAAGATTTGTAAAGTTTCAAAGACTAAATATCAACACCAAAGAGATATTCTTTATACAAGTTATGATTTGTGCACATGCGACTAAAACGGTTTGTTTAAACATGTCCCCCCTTTTGCTACATCACAATCTTTAAGTTAAGTTTATTAAATTATTAATTATTAATTTATTAATTATTAGTCTTATTAAAAGAACCTGCCACTTACTATTCAAACACAAGTTTTGAGCAGTGGAGTGCATCTTCGATCAAGGCGTGATACAACTCGAAATGCACTAAGCCATCCCACTGTGCAACAAATGTTTTGTTTGTAATGTGTTTTATTGTTTTGGTGTCATATTGCTGGGTAAGAGGCGTAACATTTCCGCCACATGCTTGCGAATTCAACCAATTACAATGCACTAGATAACTGGCCAATCAGAGTACACCTTGCTATTTTAGAACAATGAGTTTTATACAAATCGACCCATTTCAGGAGGCGGAGCTTAGAGGACAAACAAAAATGCACAGTATGTTGAAGATAATGGCCCGGTTTCACAGATAGGGCTTTGCCTAAACCAAAATTAGGCCATAGTTCAATTAGGACAGTTAAGTAATTTTTTTAAACATGCCTTAGAAAAAGCATTATTGGTATGCATCTTAAGACAAAACAAAGGCACTGACATGTTTTCATTTAAAACAGCTCTGATTTACATTTTAGTCTAGGATTAGGCTTAAGCCTTATCTGTGAAACCGGGGGAATGTGTTTTTTTGCACCTTAAACCAAATCAAGACATTGCATTACACCAAACACACAAAGTAATGTTCTTTTTAGAACCATCATATGACCCTTTTATAGGTGCTCAATGCGATGTTGCAGGATTTTAGCTCAATTTAATTTTTATCTCAAATCGTATGCATAACCCCTTGATCGTCTTGCTGTCTGCCCTCTGAATACACTGGGAAAAAACCCGGTCTCGAAAAACAACACTGAGGCTGCAATACCAAAACAAACACTATGGGCACAGGATGTTCATCACAACAAAAACAAACTTCGGCCAACCAATCGGCAAGAAGAGGTGGGGTTTAATGCGTGCATTATCCCCACTTCCTCTTGCCGATTGGTCGGCTGAAGATTGTTTGTTTCGGTATTGCAGCTTCTGTGTTGTCTTTCGAGACAACATCGCATAGAGCATCTTTAATGTAAAGAAGCATCTTATGCTCTCCAAGGCAGATTTTTTTGTGATTAAAAAGTAATATTGTGAAATATTCTTATGATTTAAAAGCACTGTTTTCTGTTTTAAAATAATATACAATTTTCCTGTGATGGCAAAGCTGAATTTTAAGCAGCCATTACTCCAGGATTTAGTGTCTTGCAACCCTTCAGAAATCATTCTAGTAAGCTGATTTGGTGCTCAAGAAATGGTACTATTACTATTTTCAGTGCTGAAAACTGTGTTGAAACAGTGCAAACCATGAAATAGTTACTGTAAATAAAGCCTCTTTTGTTGGAGCTGGATATGGCTGACTTGCTGCTTTGTTCATCTCTAGAGGATTCTATTCCTGTGGCTAGATCAGATTTAGAAAACAGGACACTGAATACACATTAAGGATGTTGTGAAATGTCCAGCAATGTAATTTTTACCAGGTGTGTCTGGATCTGTTTCTTCAGCATTTTAGGGATCAGTTTAAATGGGCAAGACTTGATCTAAAATCAGCAGTAGGTTTCAAAGAGCATTTTAAAACCTAGTACTGGAGCTTTTCACTTAAATGTGCACTGCTGCAAACTCCCTTTACTGCTCAGACAGAGATCAATACTTCATACGAGGAAGGTGGGTGTCAGAATTCTCTCCAGTGATCTCTGATCTCCCGGATTGTTCCGCAGCCTTGTTCTCTGAGGAGTCTCTCCTTGACCTGGAGTCAGAAAGCCACCGTTCCTCTGATCTCATTGCTTCTGGTGGTTTCTCACTTCCACTGCAGATGTTACGAGTGATGTTGCTGTATTAAAGTAGGTGGTTACGAGGTCTCAAAGACACAAGTGCGAAGAAGTTTTTTGTGTTTTACTCTCCTGTATGTTTCTCAGTCTTTTTAGATGCTGTTTTCTCTCTGTCAGAGCAGATAAACTTTTACATAAGTTAGGTCACAGTAAGGACACAGTATTTTGTGTTATGTAATGCTGTGTGATGGAATCTAAAAACCGCAGCAGCAACAATGACTTACTGAGAGCTTAATACATGGGACATTGTCATTAAAGTTTGACTATATTCCTGAAATCGTGTTCTATGTATTGAGCAACCTGATCTCAAGAAGAAAACATACTGTGACGAGCGTCTTGAGGAATCTTTAGCGTCGCCCTGGAAACGGACATGGAACACATGCCTCGCCTTGTCACCGCCCAAGTGGTCACACCTGAGGCTCATCAGGCCCCGGCTACATAAGCCGCATGTGCAGCTACAGAGAGTGAGATCCTCTGTTTCTTCTCTGTTTTTTTCCCAGACAGCAGCCCGTGACCGATCGGCCCTCACCCCACAGGAAGACTCTGCTCACCTGTGTGTGTATATATATATATATATATACATATATGGTACGTTTTATGTGACGTTCATTTTGTCCATCCCACCGCAGTTCTGACTCTGACTGTTGTTACTGCACTGCCAATAGACAATAGATAATGAAAACAGCTAAGTCCTTCTAGATGATTTTTTGATAACAAGCAAAATATGTTCACTATATAAAAAAAAAATATATAATAAAAAAATAATATATATTATATATATAAATACCCACCTAAGGTTTAATATTTAAACATGCATTATGTGCTCATGTTTATTCAACAAAGTCTTTTGGAAAAGTTTTTCAGCACAAATAAATGTATGGGAAACATATTCCACAGCACAGTAAAGCACAATTACTTAATGAAGTTGGTCTCAGGTTATTGTGCTGTGGGATATGTGATGAGCACTTATCGTTAGCTGCGTTTGTAGCCGGCAGCTCTAACCAGACCGATAAAGAAACGCAAACCATTAACTTTGGGCCAGGCGTGTGTGCACGATTGTATAAGCAAATACATGCCTTGTTGGCTTGTTTTTCGATCTCTCATCTTTTAGCTCTTTCATCGTGAGTTATGTCATACATAAGAATCATGGGATTCTTACTGAAATACTATATTTTGCATCCTAAGTTCAATTCTGTGCCATGCTTTTTGTAAAACATGAAAGTAAAACGATGTGCACTTGTAATCATGTATCAATGATAGCACAAAGTGCTTGCTGTTTTGCAGACTTTAGTATTACTTTCTGTTGGAGATTGCAGGGATATGTACTTATTTGTACGTATTTTGCATCTTGTGAAAAAAGTTTCCACGGGTATGTTTTTGTCATGAGATCAGGTGGCTATTGAGGCCTGAATTTTAACTAATAATCAGTTTTATTTATGGCTTTCATTTCATTTATAGTAATTTAAACAGCATAATCACATTTTTTTTAAATGTTATACGCAATTCAAGATTACATTTAGGCCTAACTATATTGTTTAAAAATATTTTTGGAAAATCCATCCAACCTTCAGAAGTAATTTAGTTTGTTTTACATGTCATTCAAAGATTTCCAGCTAGATTGTCCACCAATCAGTTCCATGAAGCATTTGAAAACTGAGGATGAAAATGACAAGCTGAAAGAAACTGAAGCCTCAAAGGTGCAAGGTTGCCCATCCAAAACCACAGCATAATGTACTTTTCTTTGTCGCCATCATCAATTGGAGTTTGAAATATCCTGCTGTCTGATCCTGTGTACTGTAGCCAGACTTTTGACTTGCAACATAAACTCTGCTTCTCAGAAGGCCAGCATGATTTACTGATACCCTTAAAAGATGACATCTTTATGCATGCCACTGTGTCTCTGAGTGATGTGACATGACTCTGAAAAGTAAGAATAGTTATCTGAAAAAACTGACAAGTTCTTGGAACATGTTCTGACATCTACTGAGAAAATATGTATCAAAAAGCTCAATTTCTAAAATTGTGGCCCATTGTATCAGATGTGATTTAAGTTGTCCTTTTTGGCTTGTGAACGTGAGACTTCTTTGATTTTTTTCATTTGTTATTTGCATGTAATTAATGCAACATTAAATTTCCCTTTTTTCATTACTTAATGAATTGACTTTACTGGATTGAATTTCTCACTCTGCGGGATTCAAGGTAATTATGTGAGATGTGACACCCAGCTTTAACAAGCTGTCCATGATGCGGTTGTTGAAAAAAATTAACCACAAGACTACCTTCAGTCTTTGAATGAAAGCTTGTTAGCTGTAATTTGTGAACTCCTTGGAAGCAGCTGGAAACGCATTAAGCAGTAGATTTACTATACTTTCTTAAGAATGCAGGCTATGTATGCATTTTGCAGTCTCAAAGAGATTTTAGGGAATAGAATAAATCCTTCCTTTCAGTTTCTTTCAGGTGTGGAATAAACATTAATGCACTTGTTTTGATTTCCTGAAAAAAACACCAATGATAATTAGCCGGGGTACGCAAGCGAACATGATGTATCTAATTAAAAACTGATGAAGTAAAACAGATCTTAATTTATTCCAGCTTGCTTTTTATTCCAATTTTAAACCACCGCTATCAAACAATTAAATGTGTGCACGCACACCATGGGGTCAATTCCTACTTCCATTAGACAGAAATGCATGAAGATGAGCATAAATTAAAGGATTCCGTCATGGCCGAGGAAAGGAATGATTTGTTTACGGAAACCCTCCTATAAATAAATTCTTCACAATTAGCTGTCTTATGAGAAATGTTGCGCTGTTAATTGTCTCTTGAATGGTTAGAATGGGATTTAAATAAAGAAGAGATCTCTTTTATTTCAAATTATGTTCAGTATTGTGAAATTCTGTTTAATGTAAAGGAGAAGGGTTTTCATATATGGAATTATCTTTGTATTATGCATAGGGATGCACTATAAGATAAATTACAGTTGTACAGTGTTTTATTCCTTTATTGTATAAAGTGAATAAACCAAAAACAAAACAAAAATTTCAATTAAATTTAAATATATATTTAAATATAAAAAGGGAAATGAGGATGAATAATTATATGCAATATTAACTAAAATAATAAATCTATAGTCCTAATTATTTATTGCATCTTTTAAAAAGCAATAATCTTGTTCAATATAGACGTTTATTGATTACATATTTGCAAGTATACTTTTCATATGTGTTATGTAAAAAGCCATTGGTCATTTAAAAGCAAGTGTTCCATTTAACAAATGAGTTGTGGTTACTGTGTGTAGTTAGTTCCTGGGATTTTCAGGTTAAAGTCATATACTGAAGGTTGCGGTCCCGGGCAAGTGTCCTGGGATAGACCAACAGGGTTCTCATTACCTCTGGAGCTTGTGCTCCATTTTCTCATTCTCTGCTCCCCTGATAAAGGGAAAATTAATTAAAACTTGTCTTATTAACTCTGAGCTCCCAGGAGGACTCAGCTCGGCTTGAAGCACCAGGTCGACCTGAATTCACCCCCCTCTAGCTCTTTTGTCCGCAGGGACACACACTTACAGATCTCTCCGACTGCTGATTTGATGAGCAGATAAAGAGAGGTGGAACGAGGGAAGGAGAGATGAATCAGGACAACACCGCAGAGGAACAAGATTGAGAGATAGGGAGGAGGAATGAAGCAGTTAGGACCCTCGCCCGGGAAACTGCTTGATCCAGAGCAAGACTGGACCCTCTGAAGCCCTGATGCACAACCGTGATCATGATAAATGCAATCTATTAATTTGTGGAATAAGTGTATTGTCTGATAGTTGGCAATACCCTTCTGAAAAAATCTTGTGAGACCGAAAAAGAGACCAAGAAACTCTGGTATGTGGATATGTGTGTTTTGAGAGGGGGTTTCTATGAGCCTCGCCAACAATCATCGTGTCCCAGCAGTTCACCTTTATCCCAAACCATGTCAAACACATTCCTCCTGCCCTGTCACTGCAGGTCTGGCTTCCTTTCTTTATCTGTCTCCCCTCCATCCCATCATCCCTCTGGTGTCGTTTCTCATGATGTAACCCCAGCATCAGACTCCACAGGCGTGTCGTGAACTCAACTGACTCCGTGAAAGAGCAAGCGATCCTCTTCAGCCTCTTAGAGCCTCCAGTGTCAGGCCTGATGGGACTTTGAAGCACAACCTCATCTTCGCACGAACCTCTTGAGTGTGGGAAAGTGTCACGAGGAGCCCAAAGAAGCTTGTGTTTGCGTAGGAGCGTAACGCGTGGCTGATTCCAAACTCCGTACGACTCATTAAACGCTTTGAAGATGTTTGCATTAGTCCCGCGGGAGTCGAAACGGTGTGTGTCAAGTTCAGGTACTTCTTTATTCCGTGTCTTCTAACATATGTCGGCGAAATTCAGCCGCGGCCGGATTGATACATCACACAGCTGATCTTTGACATGCTGGCAGCTGCTACTGTATCCGTTCTGCTCGTCTCCCTGCGCGCGCTAAGTGGATCCGACGCAATTAGGCTTCCCTCATCTTTCACATTCTTCTTTGTTCTTTATGGTCCTTGTTAACAAGCTTGAGAAATTGGCACATAATCTGTTGTTATTTTGCTTTCCTTTTTAATTTGTCAGAGATTAAAAACTTGGCGTAAAGCAGCAATCGAGCAAACAAGCGCTTCTGTTCGCTACGAATGGGCGCGACGCTGACAATTAGCACTTTCATTTCATATTCCGTTTTATTCCATCTGTCGAGTGCATGTGCGAGTGACTATTTTGCATCCTGGGACTGTGGAGGTGAACTCGGATACAGCGTTCACAGTCCAACGACTCCGAACTGCCTCCAGAGGCCCAGACAAGGACAAGGCCTGCTGGAACAACCTGGATGCAAGAGAAGAAAAGGAACAAACTAGAGAGGCGAAAAGAAAAAGAAAGGTGACAGCGTCTGATAAAGTTGTTCTACTAATAGGAAAAGATGATTGACATCACCCTGAATTAGCTGACAGCCCATAAAGGTCATATTAATAATGACAGCTGGGGAGAGAAAAAGAAAATGAGGGGGAAAAGTGTGCAGTCAACAAATCTACAATGTGTGGAGGGTGATAATGCACAATTTTAAGATTTATTTTTTGAGTGGAGTTTTAATAGACAGTGTATTTGGATATACAGTACCTGGAATGACACTAACTGTCCCATCAATTAGTCTTTTGTGTGTGTGTGTGGGCGTATTTTAACACCCCTGCAGTTTATCATCACACTTTTTTTTTTGACCCCACCCTCTCACTTCCTCTGCTTCTCTTCTTTCTTTCTAAATGATCTCAATCTCAGTGGGCTTTAGATGTGCTTGGGGAATTTTGACAGTGCTTATTAGCATAAAGCAAATAAAGCTTCAGTCCTCCCACTCTCTCATACTTCACAACTCCTCCTACATTTCTCATAACATCTTTTCTTCTTTCTCTCGCTTTCTTGTGGTTACCCCTCAAAATTCACTTATTAGTGTTGGGGAAGAGCACAGTTAGGGCAGTTTGATATTTTTCTTCATAACTCACAGATTATTTCAGATCTACATGAATTCTTTCAGCTTTCAGTATTAGAATAATATTAATACTAGTAATGCAGTTAAAATATTTTAAAATACAAACAAATTACATATGTATCTCATACACTGTGTGTGTATAGGTGATAAGTATATATATATATATATATACTTCTAGGTATGTGAAAACAAAAAAAATCAAATGATAAAATATTTATCAACATGTTTATATATATATATATATATATATATATATATATATTGTTTGTTTTATAGCTTAAATATATAGTAAACTATTTTATCATACATGATAATATATGTAAAAAATAAATGTATGTAGAATATAGTCAATGTTATATTTTAAATTGACTGAAACAATATGAAACATGAGCCTCGAAAACAAAACTGATAAAAGACATGGGAAGCTCTTCTAATCATTTCTTTCAATGCATTAGTGTAGACTTCCTGAACATGAAACCTTTCACATATTGTACACACACACATATATATATACTGTATAATAGGTGAATGTCAATTGCTATAACATATTTCAGTGCTGATTTTTAAATAAGGTCTGCAGCTTGTTACATCCTCTGTAAGTATAGACATGATCACACACATACACTGCATGTACGCTTAGGGCTTGTAAATGTATCATTGTTTGAGAAAATCCCGTGTCAATCCCCTTCTGTGTGTCACCACCCCTGGATGAAAGCAGCTCTACAAGTAATGCTTTAGTGATGGTCCGGGCTGAAGTAGAATGAGCACATATCATTAAGCCAGTGCTGTGAGGAGCTGATGTGTAATGCACAATCCCGTTAGGTTCTGAATCAATGGCTGTAGTGCGAGAACAGGCCAGATGGCCCTCAAATCGGCTTCATATTCTCAGAAAAGATGACTATGAGATCTGCTTGAATCACCTTCCTGGAATCCGCGTAAACACTTTTGGTTGTATGTGGATGTGTCGTGTGTGAAAAAGGGTGTTTGTTTGCATGAGGCACACTTTGATTTAGATTTTGCAGCATATTATATAAAACCAACCTGATCTCACAGCAATTTGTACATATTTTATGAGGTGGCTAATTTGTATCAATTTGTATGACCTCACTCGTACGAATTAATAAGATTTCTTCTAAATCATACGTATTTTATGAGTTGCCAATTCGTAGGAATTTGTACGAATGGCCTACACCTAACCCTATTAGACCTCTTCAGTGAATCAGTTGAATAAGATCACAATACCTGAATGAATGATTCGAACAAGTAGTGATTTCAGTAATCCAGTAGTATCTTTTTAATGACTCTGTTGATTACAAAACTAGAAATTTCTGAATTATAAATGAATCATTTTTTTGTGTAGGATCTTTTCAGTGAAGCGGTTGATTAAGTTGAGAACGAATCAGTGAATGATTCGTTCATGAAGTAGTAATGTCTGTTTCAAAAATGACCAGGTTATTTGATTAAGTTCACAGTGATTCTTGAATGAATTTAGATAGATTTAATGAAGTGGATGAATAATAATAATGATTTTTTTCTGATTTTCAATTAATCAGCTGATTTAAGGTCACAGTGATTAGTTGAATGATTTGCCCATTTAACAAATAATCCAACAATGTCTCAGATCAAATATAGTTGTTTTTTTGTTTTTTTTCTGTGAATCAGTTCACGGCAATCTTTTAGTGAATCAGGTGCTATAAAAATTCAGATAGCACATGTAAATGAACATCACTATCAGTGGATGAAATTAATGCTTAATTAAACTCATTGTTTTGTGTCAATATACCAGAAGTTTCTTAGAAGCATTTGAAGTTTTTTTTTCTGTTAACATTTTTTCACTCTTGTAAAAAAGAGGCTTCTGACTGACGCTTACAGAGATCTGACATTTGTGTGTTTAGCTTTAAGACAAAAGCTGTTATAAACTCTTTCAGATGCAGTTAGACGCCTGAAGAATTTCTCACGTTGTAGCTCCTTTCACTATCAGTAACTGCAAATCAATTAGCTCCTCGCTAACTTCCCTACATCAGAGCCTGGAGATTATCAAGAAGTGAGAAGCTGTCTCTCCAAATGAGCTGGATCCCTTTAGCATGCAATTAGCACTCAATCACACAACCAGTGATTAAGGCTTTTGCTGATGTATAATTTCGTAAAAAAAGAATCAGACGTATGACTGAACAACAGGACGTGTCAGCAGGCTAGCAGCTCATCTCACATCTCGTATCTTAAACAGATCCGTGTGTGGTGATAAAAGTGTTTCGGTTTTAATATGTATGTCGTTATGAGTTTACATTGTTATTCAGAGATTTAAGTAAAATGATCTCTTTTAATATTCTTTATCATGCGCCAAAAATATTCAGAATAAGTTTTGAGAGTCTTTATATGTTCATTAAATGTAAATTATAGACTATACTTTACACACTTACACATACATGTGGGGGACTCTCCGTAGGTGTAATGGTGTTTATACTGTAATTTCAAGAAAACACCATTTAGGATGTTTTTTTTTTTTTTAAACCTTTTGAATTACGGGGACACTGGAAATGTCCTCATAAATAACCTTCATATTTTAATACCTATGCCATACCATTATACAAATTTGTGTCCTCATAAACCACATAAACACACACACTGTATTAAATATATCTGTTCAAATGTATTGAAGCACAGTTATTTTTTAGATAATTTAGACATCAATATGGATCTGTTCACAAATCATGCACTACAAGTATATGAGGTCATAGCATAGTGTTGTGCAAGGAACAATGTGGAAATCTTTATTAGATATTTTGATATCATAATTTGTGTGAAAAGGAATAAAGTTCGTTGCTATTTTAATTTCAGTAGTGTATGTTTGAGCCTCAGGGAATTGTACAGTATGTGTAGGCGTGTTCTTGTAGGTTTGCAAATATGTAGGTAGAGACACATTTTGAACCTATGTTCTGGCAGTGAGTAAGAGAAAGAGCCAAAGAGCCACAAAACAGAGAAGTCACTTTTATCATTGCAAATAATATAAACTTTAAACTGATCCTGACTTATATTCAGTAGTTTTGTATAATATGTGTAGTTTTGGACTTTTTAGGATGTACAGTAAATTTAAAAAAAGAATACAAAACGCGCATCTTTTAGCGCTGGTTAGTTTGGTTCATGGCTTAAAACTATTTGCTAAAGAATGTGAATCTCTAATAAAAGGACTTGTTTTTGTTAATGAAAATACTCTTGAGTGTTTTCTAGTCTTGAGTGTGTGATCTTCATTCCCTGAGGTGACCTCATTCCGCTGTAACACTTGTCAAACATGACATACAATTATGTTGTAATGCTTCTTTTCTCTTTTCTTCTCCCTTTCTCTCTCTCTTGCACTTGTTTCTGTTTCTGTGGCGTTTGCCTGTAAGACAGGCGGGCAAATGGCAAGACTAATTGAGAAGGTGGAAATTAAACAGGCTACAGAGAGCTATCAAAGAGCCTTTCAATTAGGCCTGTATTTATCACCCCCGGCAACAGGAAGATACCTTCTCTTGTTGTGTCGGACATACACGTACAGACACACACACACACAGCATCCGAGTAAAAAAAACGAAACAGAGCAGACAGTTGGGGAAACGACGTGTAATTTCAGGCTGCAGTTACACTAGTGTGTGTGTATTAGTGTGGATTGTGTAAGTAATGTGTGGTGTGTGTAATTCATTTCATACCTGTGTGGGTGTTTTATTACAGTATCTAAATCGACATGGTAATATAATTGTCTTTTATACTCTTGCTTAGTCTAGCTCAGATTAGTTGAGTATAATTTGTACAATTAGATACCAACTGGAATCTTTAAAGTGGTTATTTCGTATATTAGTTGGTCTAACTATATGAAGATGTGGATACAAAAGCTCTACCCTTTGCTGTTTATATAAAATGTAAATGTATATTTCAAAATTTTATAAATACAATTAATGTATTAACATACATTTTATAAGCATAGTAAGATTGTAGTTTATTGTTTTTTTGTGTGTGTGTGTATAAGTACAAATGTGTAACAGGACATTGGTAACAACACTTTTTTCACTTCACTAAGTAGTCATGTAACAGGAATTACA
>JAUMHI010000064.1:12601847-12613012 GCA_032359435.1 Enteromius unitaeniatus
TCTGAGGGTTGTTACATGTGTGAAGTTACAGAAATATTACAGCTGTAGATACTATGTACCGGTGTGTACTTACACTGGGGTTACATACTAGATACACATCTAGTTACTATGGAAGTACACAGGTATTAAGGACACTTAATATAAAGTGGGTACGGAATTTGTAACAAAATATAGTTCATTTATCCTCAGGCCATTCTTAGTCTTTGGAAAAGATTTGCAGAAACTTAGCATGACATCACTTGCTCAGCAGCTTTGTGGTACATGGATGGCATCTGAAAGTGAGCCCAAACAGTTGATTAAAGCGTTTGTATAAAATTTTTGGGCAAACTATTAATTTAAGCAGCCCAACAATTAAGTACAGTGGCCCAGTAGTGCACAACACAGTGAAAACAAGACATAACACAATAAAAACAAACCACAACATTGACAGAATCCAGCCGCAACACAATTGAAACAAGCCACAATAAAACAAAATTAGTCATATGCGTTTGTGTCAACTGATACAATTTTTTCATTATTATCAGTATAATATTCAACAGATATTGATAATATATGTGCATATTTGTGTCAGTATATGTCCATTTATTTCAAGTTCATGTACTCTGTATGTATAGGCCTGTTGATGTCGTAGTGTGTGAGTGTGACTGATGTTATCTAACGGTGTGTTATGCAGGACAGAAGGAGCAGATGGGAAATATAGATATTTCGCTGTGTAAATGTCCTCTCTCAATCTTTTTCCTGTCTAAAGTATCTGCTATAGTCACTCTCCTTTTTGCTTTCTCATTTTTTCCTTGTGTTTACCTTTTATAAAACCTCTGGGTTTTTTATATTGCCTAGAGAATGATAGAATGGAGAAGAAAAGGGGAATGTTTGACATTGTCTTGAAAAAACTTTAACTAAAAGTTCAAGATATATAGACAGACAGACAGACGTGTAGCTAAAATAGTTTAAATTTCATCATGTTCCCTATTCTTTTTACTTTTGCTGCATGTGGAAAAAAAGCTGAAAATTCCCCAAGAAGAAAGAAGCCTTTCAATAGGTATACATCAAAAACAGACCCACCTTACACTTTCTAGGCTGTAATGCACTTTTTCTTAGTCACACACACACACACACATGCATACACACTCCGCTCTCTCTGACAAGGTCCATTAGGATGTCTCTCACGGCTCCTGCACTCCCCTTTTATAGATGACCTCACACGAATATTAATTTACTATAACATTAACAGCATCTCAGCTCCATTTTACTCAGTCCAACCTCCAAATACCCTTCATCTCTCTTTCTCCTTTCTGTAGACACAGCTGTGCACATATGGAAAAGTTTGACTGAGTCATATACAGTGCAGACAACCGGAATCTTGTTAGCATCATTGTTACATGTATCTGATCTTTTTTTTTATGTAGGAAGTTTGTCGTATTTCAGTATACAGTGTACAAATGTGAGTTTTGAGAGAGATAACACAACCTTCATACAGTAGCTTCTGGATTGGCAAATGCAAAGTATGAACCTAGAACATTATGCTAACCATTTTATCCGCTCCACCACACCACCTCTGGGAGTGGTCGACGGTTGCCAAGGCCTTTTTCTTTGATTTGCGGTACTTGCATTGAAAGATGGTTTATAATTCATAGGAATGCATATACAATCATATATTATGCATTATAGAAGCTGTCATGCACTTACATAGAATAACTGTTTATCATTTGCCGTCCTCATTTATCCTCAGTCAACACACTCTCTGTGATGATCTGACACATGCTTCCTTAGCTCGACCTGGCCAAACGAGACAGGAGTGATGAAAGAAATAACCACCAATCACTTCTCGTACTGTATTAGCTGGCCATAAGAAGAACCTCAATTTTGTTGCATTGAATATTTAAAAATGAAACGTTTGAGGTTCGTTTTTCAAGAAATCCGTACTTTTATTCAGCAAAGATGCATGAAATTGAGCAAAAGTGAAGTAAATACAATTCTAATGAATTAGAATTTTAGTGTCATCGGCTTGAATGCCCTCAAGTTCCTCCAGAGGGCACCCCATGCAACATAGAATCACCACAGATTTTCTCACTGTCATATGGACTTCAGTTCCCAGCATCCATCGCACCATTCACACCACTGTTGAACTCATACTCACACAGACTTCATTTCCCATCACGCTTCACTCCTGGACTAATCACATACACCTGCTACTCGTCACCACACCCTTTCACTCATTACCACTAGCTTAAAAGCCAAACACTTTCTCAAACACTCCTGTGCGAAATCTTGATTTGCTCTGGCATAATTTCCAAGCATTATTTCTAAGCATTTGTTTTCTCTGATTGTGATTGCTTGCTGCCCGCCCCAACATTTGCCTGTGTAATGCACTCTCAGAAATAAACATACAAAGGCTGTCACTGGGACTTTTCAAAAGTAAACTGTGGCACCTATTAGGTTCAAATATGTACACGTTAATGTACCTTGAAGGTACCAAAATGTACCCATTAGGTACAAACATGTACTTTTTGAAAAGATACTGCTCCACAGACAGCTTTTGCACCTTTATTTCTGAAAGTGTGCCATACTTCATCATAGGTTATTTATTTAAGAGCTACATTTATGTGGCTTCAAAATATGAAAACGCTGTTTTTATAACCTACAATGTTATGGAAAAAGGGTTCAAGATTCTGATTATTAATGATTGTAATGATTTATCTAATGATAATTCCTTTGTTGTTTCACAGAAAACTACAATGCCCTACACATTTAAAACAACATAAAGGTGAGTAAATAATGGCTGAACAACCATCTTTTTTGGGGTGAACTATCCCTTTAGGTGTCCAAATATATTTGGTGGGCCACTGCACCTCATTTCACTGCAAGCTAATTTGCTGATATTTTTATTACCCCCGCTAATCGCATATTTATAGATTATATTTAGCAGAAGTTCAAAACATCCAGCAGAGAGTCTGACAGAGAAACAAAAAAAAGCTCAAGGAAGAAAAATGAACTGAGACACCGCGACAGGCAGAGACGGAACGGAGACATTCTTTGCGCTTCATTCACCTGTTTCCGCAATGTGAGGCTGAATTAATGAGTGAACAATCGCTTCATAAGTGAAATGAGGTGTGGTGAGGGGCGAGATGATGGGAAGCGGGGGGAAAGTGGGCTTGCTTATCAAATATGCACAGGATTATTACAGTATCGCAGTCTGGCACAGAGGAGAAATCATTGTAATACAGTGTGGGTGAGGGGAGGGGGATATCAGACCTATTCATTTCCTGCCTTGCATTAGTGCCGGGCTGCAAACTGCGTGTTTTCTGCACAAATGCTCCTCATCATTCCCCCAGCCAATCGCAGGAGGCCAACGATGTTGTTTTTTCCCAAGCAAACTTTAAGAGGGAAACAATGCTTGAAGCTGCTAGCCTCATTTGCGTTTGTTGAAAACCACGTGGCGTGTTTGAGAGCTGTGAAGGAGAGAAACCGATGGAAAGAGCGAGGGTGAAAAAGAGGGATGTTGATTTTCCTGTGGGACACAGCTGGTGTGCTGTTAAAGGAATAACACAAAAATGAAAATTCTGTCATCATTTACTCACCTTATGTTGTTCCAAACCTGCAGGGCTTTGTTTTTGTTTTTTTTCCTCTGATATTTTGAAGAATTTTTCAGTTCATACAATAAAAGTCAGTGGGGTCCAAAACAACACTGGACCTTACTGAGTTATTTTATGCACCGAAAAACAAATAAGAAAGCAAGTCATACAGGTCTGAAACGGTAACTAATCGTCTTCCTCCTCTCTCTGTGTCTCCTACTTTCTCTCTCCTTTTACACTTTGATATACGCTCTCAGATTGAGCTTAAACCCAAAGGAACGCTCAAATTCCCTCAAGCACACGTAGTGTAGTGCGTAGTGGGGTGTCAAAAGCAGCCGCAACCTTGAAGCGGTTGGATTTAGCAAATACAGTAGTATGGTTGTGTGTTTGAGAATAAGAGCAAACAAGAGCATGGGGATTCTCAAATGTAGGTTTTACCGAAGAACCGCCAGGGTGCAGGTTAACAGAGCAAAGAGCTAAAGTAATATTGGGCTCTTTCCACGAATATGGCACACTTTAGTGTTCATTGATGTTTTTTTAAAGCAAAAGAAGCTTATGTATTTTTGCTTCCAGATATTACTACTAAATCTGTTCTCTAAAATATTTTGCCTAATTAACCTAGCAAGGTCCTGACCTTCTTGATCGTATCCAACTATTAAAATGATACAATGTTATCAGTTAACCACATCTGTTGAATTGACATTTAGTGAATTGCGGTAAATCACAATTTGTTTAGCTATTACTATAGTTTTTAATTTAGATTTTAGTTTGTACCTTGTTAGTGGAAAGTACCAAAATGCTAAATTCCCGGGAGGCAAAATAAAGACAGGAAGTAATATAGATATATCTTGTCTAAATCGATTAGTGTTCAAGTAAATGTCCAATTAATCTGCTTTGTGATAACAGCGTGTGCTTTACAGCATGAAATATGCATGAGTGATCCATCACACTTGTGTTTAAAAATTCTTTTCATCTTCCACCCCGAGGAGAAGTGTCAAACTGGAGCTGTGTATGAGTACGGGAGCATGCGGGTGCTGATGAGCCCCTTCTGTCTGAAAGCCCTTCCTGTGCTACTCTCTCTGGGATATAACATAGGACTTGGCTGTTGGGATAGAAAAACACATGCAATCATTTTCTTTATTTTCTTATTAGCCCTTCATCTTGCAAACATTTTTCTTAGTGCGCAGCCCACATGCAGTCCTTCAGCAGTTTCAATAGATGGTCCTCTCATTCAGACCGCACAAGGAACGACACGAGAGTGTGTACGTGGGTAGAGTAATTGCTGGGTTTAGATCAATGCAGCTTCCTGTCCTGTAAACAGATTAAAGCCAAAAACACATTCTATGCAAGTACGCAAATGCAGAATAGAGAAAGGATTGAATTTAGAAAATGAGGGCTCCTTTTCTATTTTTAAGTGGAATCCATTCATCGTTCTGTCTATTCATCCATCATTCTGTCCATCCATCCATCCTTCAATCCGTCCATCCATCCAGCCATCCTTCAATCTCTCTATCCATCTGTCCATCCATTCATTCATCCTTCAGTCCATTTGTCTATCCGTCTGTCTGTCCGTCCATCCATCTTTCCATCCATCCTTCAATTCATCCATCCATCCTTCCATCCGTCTGTTCATAGATCTGTTTGTCCATCCATCCTTTTATCCATTCATCTGTCTATCCATCCATCCAGCCATCCTTCAATCTCTCTATCCATCTGTCCATCCATTCATTCATCCTTCCATCCATCCTTCAGTCCATTTGTCTATCCGTCTGTCTGTCCGTCCATCCATCTTTCCATCCATCCTTCAATTCATCTATCCATCATCCATCCATCCTTCCATCCGTCCATTCATAGATCTGTTTGCCCATCCATTCTTTTATCCATTCATCTGTCTATCCATCCGTCCATCCTTCCATCCTTCCGTCCATCTGTACATCCATCCATCCATCAATCCTTCCATCCATCCGTTCATCTATCTATCCATCCATCCATTGTTTTATCTATTTACCTTGTTTTTCCGCCCGTCTGTCTGTTGTTTTTCAAAATTTTTGAAGTTTTTTAAAAATTTGTTAAAAATTTTGGGGTCCAGCCAAAGAAGCTCATAACCTTCACAGAAAACAATAGCGATTTTTTTTTAACCAAAAACACTGAATACTGTATTTTTATGCATTTCAAAGCACATTTTAATTTTGACTGAAATTCTTATTCTGGTATATTCAAAATAAAAACTTGTAGAAAGGCATGTGAAATATAGGCAGTCTTGACTTTTGTTGCACACTGTACTTTAGCAAAAAAATTACAGTCCTATCTTCAGTGGTGATGCACTCTCAGATAATGTTGGCTGTTAAAGAGCCTACAGCACCTCTCTCAGCCACCTGAGTTTTAAATAAACTCTGCGTGGGGGGAAGATAGAAAACTGGCTGGGGAGGGCAGCTGCCAATTTTTCATTCTCGGCCCATAAAGTTCCCTCAGGAAAAGTTTCCCAGCAGAAAGTTAGACAAATTGCGTATGATCGCAATGACTCAGCTAGACTATAAGGAAAGAAAAGCGTACAGCATCTGACCGATTGTCCGAATTTCCATAGATTTTCGTTTTCCTTTGTCATCTTTCTGTTATTTCAGCAGTTGCTGTTTACAGGGAGTGAAAAAAGATGTGCTTTAGTTGCACTTTCAGTGACTGGACAATAAAGTATTTGTCATGAGGGAAACAGCTTTTGTCTTTAATGTGGATATACAGTCTGGTATCAACCGTGAGCTGTGGTGAAGTGAACTGGGAATTGATACTTTTCATTTTTTTCCCACATTCCATTATGAACCAATACGATGATGCCTGAAACCTTCAAATCATTTCTGTCATTCTGTAAGTTCTTTACAAAATGTGCTATCTAAACTAGCTAAACTAGTTTACTCTCATCTCAAGGTGAAACATGAACTACAAAGTGAATCTTTGAAACATAAAAAAGAAAACACATACATCATGTTTTATACAACCACAAGCCAAACGAAGAATGTTCTTGTTGGTTTGTGTGTGTGTGTATATACATGTATGTATGTATGTGTATATATATGTATATATATATATATATATATACAGCTATTGATTTAACTTTTGTATATCAAGATAAACTACTTACATAAAGGGTTTAAGAGGGCAGTAAAAAAAAACTTCAGGTCAAAGTTGAATGGATAAAACAACTGAGAAAACATTTCTTCAAAGACTCGCAAATGAACATGCTTGACCTTAAATATTCATGATCTGGAAGTTGCATTTATCCTTTTCATGTGCGAGAGTAAGAAGAAGAATCTAAAGAAAGAAGGATGAAGGGCAAACGCTGGGCCATTCGCCTTGAATGCATGCTGATTTCGGGTGCAATTATGACATGATGAAAGCTGAGACTTGAAAATGAGACCCCTTTCTTAGTGCGTTTTCTCTTTTGAACACTCCTCACCTCCTTCCTTTTCCCTCAGCTCTTTTTCTCCTTTTAGGTTGAGTGGACATGCTGTGGGAGATAGGTAGCAGGTTGTGAGCCCAGAGGTAAACAAGAATTAAAACAAGTAAACAAGAAGCAATCATCCATGTTGCCCAGTTATAATGACAATTGGCTTACAGTAAGATGGTTTGGGAGCAGTGTTTAAAACTGAAATGCTGTTTTGATCGACAGGAGCTTTGAATACTTTTTTACAGTATAATTAATCATTTAGCAGATATACTCTGCTAAATCCTGATAATTTAATGTGAGTTTGGTTGTCACTCTCATTTAAGTAACTGGACTATTTTTTATGAAAGCAGTTTCAGGAAGCGAGTGGGCTGTGCCTGGAGGTGTCAATGCTGAGATGAAGGTTCAGTGAGGAGGAACAGTAGACAGGAAGTGGGGATTTCAAAAAGGTGAGTCTAGGAACGTGGGGCTCAGTGGGGATATTGGGAAGAATTAGTTACACCTGCTTCCCTAATCTCCTCAAACCAGAGTTTACCATGAACACCTACTGAAGAAGACACAAAACTACAGGGATGCAAATCTATAATGGATTGGAGCCAAACTTAGTCGGCCTTTGATATCAGAGAATCGATGTACATGAACGAAGCACAAGATTCTTTGAGCTCTTATTCTTGAAGAAAAAAAGATATGGAGATAAATCCATCTCAAATCCATTTCTTTTTTTCTGACATCTACATGAATTACTTCATAGAAAGAAAGTGATCTCAGTTGATTCTGCAAGAAAGTAATATGAGTAAATGAAGGGCGAATGTAGGATTTTGCTCAGGATTTTTATTTTCCTGAAAAAGAACCCTGAAATCATATCTAGATTTCAAAAAAGGTTTTAAAACCTCTGTTACCTTATTAATATTCATGAGTCAAGCTAATGAGGCTTATAAAGTGTCTTCCCCACTCCCCTTCTCTTAAGGAATCTTGAGAGAAACATCGAGAAAAAAAAATTGATGCTTAAATCATTGCTGAGAACTCCACATATTCTCCTGAGCTATAAAAGATCAACCACTGAGAAATAAAACTTTCCTCCAGGCCGATTCATTGGCGGGTGTCTTTTATTGCATCATTTTCCTTTACAGAATAATCCCCCTCCTCAACATTCTTTGTCTAGATTACATAAAGCCACCTGTGTTTATGACAGGCAGGATGAAAACATTGTTATTATACAATATGTCCACAGACAAGAGCTGTGTGTTCATGGCTTCTTTGTGTTGTCAGCTACTGTATAAATGATTCAGGCGGAGATCCCTTAGGTCTTAACTGATCAAATTTGAGAAATAATATTCCTGGTATTCCATATTTCTTCATCTCAGCAATGAATGCAAGGACCTCTTCTAATCCCATCACAGGAGTTTAATCTCACTGCTATAATAGCAAGGGAGCAGATTAGTATATTGTTGCATTGCAATTTCTCTGTCTTCTATTCTTCATCGCATGCTATTATTTTAAAAAGCTATATTTTTCTTTTTTGTTGTTGTTTAATAGTATACTTCCTTTGACGCTACATTCTTTTCGCAAGCAAAGTTAGTCTGGCCAAGCTGCCGTTTTAGCATTTCAGTTCCCAAAAAAATGGGAACCAATGAGAAACAAGCTTTTTTTAAAGTGTATGTAAAAAGTCTCTAAAAGTATGACCCAATGTACTGTGTTAATATAAAATTATATTTAATAGGACATTATTCATTTTTCTACAGATATTTTTTTCTTGCACATGTACATTTAAAATATATTAATGTAGTACCGAATAACACATTGCTAAAAAGTGAAAACACAAAAAAAAACTTGATATTTTACTTCAAAAATCTTTCAGTATTACGAAATGCACTTTTAAAATGTGTACTAAATTGTTAAGCAGTACTCTCTTTAAGTACACCTAAATGGCCTTTAATTACAGTAATATTATACTGTCAGCGAATACAGTTTTTAAAAGTGCACATTCAGTACAATTAAGTTCACTTCTTTTTCACATGGGAAGGCAGCTATAACGTTGATTAGAAATAATGCATCATTCAGCTAAAAAAAAGATTTGTGTGCTGTGTATTTAGAACATGCTTACATCAAACGTTGTTAAACTCAAATTAGAATTCACTCTCCGCTGATGCCTGTCCAGAATTCACTAAAGGAGTCTCACATGAGGTTGGGCTGTTTATGTGCAGACAGTATATGAGGCATCTCACTTTGTTTTGGAACTCAGTCATAGAGAGTCACAGATAGACATATGGACAGAGACAGATGGATAGGTGAAGCAGGGAATCAGGACATTCAAAGAGAGATCAGTTAAGCCTAAATTGGGAATCGCACAATATACTCTCCCATAAGTGACCTATGATCTTATATAAAGGTATCTACATATTTTTCATTACAGCAGACTTCCTGTCCTGGTTTATATGCGTCAAATCTTGTGTAAGATCACAGTCATGGACACCAGCTCTGTGATATTAAACAAAAGTGCCGGCTGATGTAAGCAAGCAACCTTTCAGGAGGACGTTATTCATTGTTATTTTCTCAACAATGCTATCCTGAGTGTTTCTTTATCCCTCTGACTCACACTTAAAAATACAGTACCAGGCCTACGCTCTCAAAATAACGAGAGCAATAGAATAATTTCCACATTCTTTCTAATGTTAAATATTTTTTTTCTTCTTTTCTGAGCAGTTAGGAGAAACAAATTCTGTGAAGTCGTGCATAAAACACACTGATTAGTGTGCTGACATGTGGTGATGCTAAGGCTAAAAATAAAGTCTGCTTTTAATGAGCATTACTCTGAATTACAGCCAACATTACATCTGTAATTAGCAAAATTCTCAGTTTGACCGATGCTGCACCTGTGCCTATTTTTTTTTTAAATGTGTGTGTGCGTGTGGGATTTACTTTGCGTGATCTTTCTATCTTCATGACTGACATGGGCATGCTAAAAAAATGAATGTCCATCTGGCACGCTACATTTTATGTACTTGTTTTTTAATTAGTATTGAGGATCACGTCTTCTTTTTCCTCTCGTTGCGGCAGCACTTCATAGCTGTTATTTATTTAGTAGTTCCTAAGAGGGAGGGTGGACAGTGTAAGTGACATACAGTCTCTCTTTGCTCATTGCATCGCCCTTGAATTATTTGCCTCACTTGTCCGTTCCTGCTAATTAGCTGGCGTTAGCGCTTACACGTTCCCTCAGTCGCTCGCTAGTGACGCAGCATGTCAACACTTCAGCTATGTCAGCTACAGTATCCAGTCAGATATAGCCTAAGTGTATTTATTTTAATTATTATAAAAAGTTTCAGTGTAAACCCTCAAGGCAGCTAAAATGCAGTCAAAGTGGTAGTTAGCTCTCACTGAAGAGATTTTACAGCATGTAAGTCAGGGGTCTACCATTTTATTTAACTTATTGAAAATGAAAGCGGCTAACAGCTACCCATGTTATATAATACTCAAATCTCTTGAATAATTTATCAGTCCGACCTGTTATACACTTTATTTATTTGGTCAGAATGGTAAATTATAATTTGTCTGCATCATGAACAATTCTACATTAGCTAATAATTGTAAAAATCTCAGCACTCAGATTTTTGTATACTGTAGGCTATTTTCCACAGACCATTTGCGATTTTTAATGGAATCATACAAAGTAAATTTTCCACAAGCTAATATGATTCTTTAGGGTCTTAATGGAAAGTTTGTAATATAGTTGGTTTTCAAATTTCTCAAAGATAGTGTAAAAAATGCAAATTTTTCCCTCTTTAGAAATCACTCTGTTCTGTGTACTTCCCCTTTAAATCTTCACAAGCTCCGATGACCCCGCCCCTCTTTTCCAAGGCGCTCTCAGAAGAACTTTAGTAGTTAATATCCTATTAGGAATGTCAACTAAGGTATTTATGACTCTTGATTGATTAATTTATGGCTTTAGGGTGGGGCAATAAAACGTACAATTAACCGGACACCTGGTTGCGCATCTGGACTGTATAACCCCACCCCACCCCCACGTCCTGTCATAAAAACCACCTCCGGAACATCAACGAGTGCAGCTGTTCTATCCTGTAATAAAAGAAGACCAAGTCGTAAATGTTTACGATGTTTATTAAATAATAAAATGTGAACAGAGAACAGATGTTTGTGTG